>JARHVA010011078.1:0-95658 GCA_037957365.1 Torreya grandis
GAGAGAGAGAGAGAGAGAGAGAGAGAGAGAGAGTAATGAATACACCCTAAAAAATTATGTGAACCAATTCTATAATTTGGTAACATCTAATGTGTGTAGATGGTGATCAAACAATGAATAACTTGGAATGACCTAATGGCTTACTCAATCACCATGTGTGGATGGATCAATAATTCAATATGGCCTTGAATCCATCATTTCCCACCCTTCCTTTATAGATCATACTCTATGAATAACTTTTATTAGAATGATGGCTTGCCAAACCCTCCTATGTTATGTGGCTCAAGAAATCAAGTAGGATATGATTCCATCATTGCCTACCCATGTATAATAGATGTATATAAAAATGAATTTGTACAATGAAATTGAATTTTAATAATGTAACTAGAAAAAATATATGATGGATACATGGCCACTCAAAAAATTTGAAATGAAAAATGGCTCAGGGGCCACTCGGGCATTCAGGGAGTATCTCCAAGGCTAATCAAAATTGCTAACTAATTAATATGGAATAAGGCATAAATATGGTGTAAACATGGTGAAAATGGTGTCTACACTAAAAATGTGTAGAATGGGATGGATTTTCCATTCCATTTGATAGGATAGGTTGTCAAACTAAACATATGGGAATAATGTGTCATGCACATGCCTCCAACTCTAATATCTATGCATATGGACTCTAGATTTATTCATAATAATATGTGTCTTAGTATATGAAATTGAAAAAAGAGTGATAATGCCATGACTGATTCCCCCAATATGATAAAACTTATGTAATCTATATGATAATGATCATAAATTGAACATAAATTAAGCATATGTGATAATCTATGACTACTACTATGCAAAATTAGACTTTATATACTGCAGTTTTCTATAAATTCTAGTATTTTTAATTTATAGGGATATAGGATAGTAAAATGGCCCTTTTGTCACTAACACACTATAATAGTATCCTTTATGTCATGTTATTGACCAACTTCATTGTTTAATGCAAAATTGAGACAAATCTATATGTGACTTTTTTTTTAGTTTTTTATTGAATATGGGCTCTATAATCTATGTCTATGTGTTTGAAAAATATGTTTTGAGTGTATTAGGATGGATTGATATCTATGAAAAATCCTTGTGAATTTCCCCTAATTTGAGGGGAGTTTTTGAACCTATGCATTAACTATCCTTAAAATAAAATCTAAGCAACATGTGTGTTAGACTAAAAAAATATGATATATGTGTGATAAACCAATATAATTTATATACATGATATAAAAATGTAAAATAATCTAATCAAAAGTTGATAATGTACAATGTATGCTAGATCTAGTATTCACATGGTTGTCAAGATAGATGAAACAATGTAAGCATGTATATGAACAATAAATAGGGAGTCTAATCTAAGTAAATACCTATGAGTATGGGGTATTATGTCCATAAAGGTACCCAAGGAGGAAGAGGAGATACATGAGGTCCATCATGACATTGTAAACTTGATGTAAGTGTAAGAAATAAGAGACTAGTGTCATAGCCATGACGCATAAATTAAATCATACATATAAACACATGCGGCATTCAAAGTAAGGAAATGGACCATAATACAAGGTACATGGGCACATGTCACTAGTTTTGAGAAAGAGAAAACATATATGGACATGTTCAAATGTACACATAATCATAGAGAAAATAAGGTTGGTTTATATCCACATGGAAGGACATGTTCAAATTTCTACATATACAATCAAGAAGGCACACACATGGACATGGGCACATGTCCAAAGCATAAACACAATGAAAAGAATTATCTTATAGCCATAGAATAATGGCATATCCAAATACCCTTAAGTAGATGTATAATCAAAGACACAATCAAATCTAATATAATAAAGATATAAATGAGAGTGTGCATAATCATGTGGTAAAAATTTGTATAAGAAAAAATATGTACATAAGCTAAGTCTATACTAGTGGTAGTTGGTAAAAAATCTATGTAGCATAGGATGATAAATATCAAGATATAATCAATGTTAACTCTATGATGTGGAGTAAAGAAATATATAACTTCGAAAACTAGAAATTATGTAGTATGATGCCCCCAATGGGTGAATATATAAATGTTGAATCTATGTATCTATGTATGTACCCCGAATGAGTAGATAGTAGAAAATCTAGATTTCTATAAAGGCCCGGAGTCATGTAATGATCTACATAACACTCAAAGAGAATAATTAAAGCATGTATTTGTGATAAAACTAACTATACTAACATATATAACATATGTAGTACATAGAAAATAAAAGGAATGTAAACATGTAAATGCATACAATCTAAATTTTTTGTTTTTTGAGAAAATATTTAAATGTGTATTTTTTTAATATATTATATTATTTTTTAATTTTCTAAGTATAAACTATGTACAAGCAACACTAAAATTAAGCTATATACAATGAGTGAGGTAATAAAAACTATGTATAAGTAGAGAGGAACATACTAACTAATGAGTATCATAAAAGACTCATTATCAAGGTGTTATGTATCAAATAAAGGAAGAGTGACTGCATGTGTTATGTGAGGAGGTATTTGAGATATGTGAATCAGATGTATTAAGTGATCTATAGTTGTAACTACCTTTGGAGTGGGGATATGAATATATGGAGATTATTGAATAGGCCTATGAACTATGGGGTTATTAGGGACCCATCTAGTATAAGTTATGATTTCCATGGGTGGTCTATATTGTAACACTGATCTAGATGAAAATGGGGTAGAGAGAGGCTATCTATAATTCACAACATGTTTATAACATAGGTGTCTCTCTAAAAAAGGTCTTTGTGGGAGATTATGAGTATGTGGTAACACTATAATATTACAACTCACCTACATTGATGGCTCAATTAATATCAGAGGTATACTAATATAAGTTATGTTTGGAGTAGTAATTGGTGTCTACTATGTAAGTAGATGTGGAATAGGTAAAGGATACTTATATTAAAGGACCTCAACTATAACCATGTGACTATCATGTATATACTTAAGACATCTATGTATGGTGGATGGAATGGATTATGTAGACACCTAAAATTGGCCACTAATAACCTCCAACCAGGCTTTTGACCAATTCTTACCAAAATGCATAATTTGGCCTAAAAATGCTAAATTACATTAAAATATTTGAAACTAATATATTCAAGTTTTGATTTTGGCTAGGGTACCATTAAATGAGGCAATGCAATTTATGAAGTAACTAACTTTGATCAGATCATTTTGAGTCAAAATGCCAATTTTGCACTTGGGTACCCTAGATTGATCTTTTCTATCAAATCTCTTACATGAGACAGGTGCCTTTGTTATTTTTTATTGACAACATCCTAAATGGGATAAAAATTCTAACACATCTAACATTGACTTCCAATTCCAATCTAGTCAAATTTTGGACCAATAACAAGACATTCTGATCAATTTGAGTAATTTGTGCATAAAATGGTTAATCATGTTTAAGATCTAATTAAACCAAATTAGGTCATAATTAATAATTCCATGGAAACTTGTTGAATACTTATTTTTATAAATAAATATTAAATATCTACATCATCATGTGACATCATTTCTTGGGAAGACATCCCTAGGCCATAAATGCATAAAATATCAAGGTTAGCCCCTCCCATTCCTTATCAATGCCTTCCATGAATCTTAAATTACCCTATATCCCAAATATTTATGATCCTATTTATTAATTTTTAATTACATAATTGGATTAATCCTTAGTCATACATCTCAATCTTGAGATCGACGGTTCAAGTTGATTCTAGCCATTTTTCAAAATCTATAAATAAGAGGCCTTGCCACATGAATTTTAATCTCTCATAAGCCAAAGTTATCATGCCAAAATAATTTCATCTTAGTGTTATAATGATAAAATATTGAACAAAATCCACAAGGTGCCAAGGAGAGATGGAGGTAGCCAAGCTTCCATTGATGTAGACTTCATGAGCACAAAGCTGAGCAAGCCACTACAAAAAGCATTTTGAAGCATCCAAGGAAGGTGAAAGAAGGTTTATTTTTAATTTTAGGTGTATGTTTCATTCATGTTTTGTTAACTAAGCTCTTTCTATTAAGTAGGCTTAGATATGTATGCTAGTTAGTGTGTTTTTATAAAAAAAAAAATTATTTTGGGACTAACACAATACTACCCATCCTCTCTTGAGTCAAATTCCTAGTTCATATTTTAGAGCTACCATATCCAAGGCCTACCCAAAACATTTCAAATGTGATAGCATTAGGTACCACTAAGCATCTGGTGGCCATATGTGTGGGTGCAATGTATAATGGAAGTATGATCTCCCTGATGGAGATATGGACATGGCCATTCAATCCATGAATAATTGTATCTTTTTTATAAATACCCTTCTTTAAATAAACCAATTGTTGTATAAGTGTAATAGTACACATATTAATGCTTGACCCATTATCAACCATGACACTCTAGATGGGCTTATGGTCAATGTAGGCTCATATAATAAGTGCATATAAATCTTAGTCATCATTGATGATATCTTACTCAAAAAAAGTGATGAGAGGTCTAATTGACACTATATTATGGTACCCACTAATGATATTATTTAGAGTGTGTGTGTCAATAATATGAGTATGATAGGATGGTGGTGGTGGATGTGCCTAATAAGTATAATTAACACATGAAGTGTTAGTTATATAATTAACCATATGCTTTAGAAATAGATATGGAAATATTTTCAAACCTTTCACTTCCATCATCTGTGCTTTGGGTAATTCTATAGGAGTTCCAATATAAATTATATTATCTATCAAATATTGTATATTATGTTGTAAGTTGATGTATATATTTGTAGTATGGCCTACTTCCCTATGATAAGTACACAATACATTAGAATAATAATTATTTAGAAGATTCATGGTCATATCAACCTCTTTAATAGGAGGGAGAGATATGACATTGCATTATAAAATTTATTGAAGAATATGTGCTAGTAATTCATAAATATTTGTGCTAACAATTCTTAATGTAGGTGTAATAATATTATTATATATGGGGTTGGAAGACTAACTAGGTGACATTTTATTGATTCATGAGGTTTTTCCCAAAGTCTATCTCTGATATTTTTTAAGACTTCATCTTTATCAATTATTAAAGTATCATCATTGGGGAAGGGTAGGAGTGTGTCTCGAGTATTATCTTGTGTATCATACATATCTTGATTGTATTTCTCATGTTTTGATGTCTTATCAGTAAATTCCACATAATCATGATGTGACTGATCAATAAGGGGGTTATAATGGTCCTTTATCTATTTCATAGGCTTGAACAAATGGAATTTGGGTATGATCAATAGGGTTACCACTAAGCCTATCACTTCTTTTTAAAGGAAGAGATATAGATTTTTAATATGGTATATAGAAAATGAAATGAAATATGGTTGCTATAATAGAATATATGAAATATAAAAATCCTAGATCAACAAACATAAATAGGAAAAATAAGGATACAAACCATAATATCATATAGGGCTAGGGTTTCTACACTATTCAATGTAAGTCAGATTCACCAAATGATTTAGCTTTTCAAAGATTTATGGAATGTAAAACCCTAGGTTTTTATTATTCTAGAATAATAAATCAAGAAATAAATATATCAATATCAACAACCACTAAACCATATAGTAATTGATCTAACTAATTATTACATAAATAGAAAATGAATTACAAGAGATGTATTTAGATGAAAACTAATTAAGATAGATAAGTGACATGCTTATAATTAGTACAGGGATTATGCAATATGTTTTGAAGAGGAACTAGGAGTTAGAAAACCTCTTGGATAGTAGCACAATCATGTGGATAGTAATGCACTATTATAGTGTCCTTTGGGGTGTGATAATGTCCTTTTATAAGCATGGATAGTGAAATTTTTAGTGGACCTTCACCTAGTTTTAGGGAGTCTATGTCTATATACACAAATGTTGATTCACTATCTATTCCATTTTTTATTGATTTCAATGCCAAACCCTAGGCCTCTATGTTTATTAGGGTATTTTATGAATAAAATGAGAAAAGAGTGGTGTTATCAAGGTTAACTAGATGTGACCTCAATACCCCATGTGTTGAGCATGGCCTACATTCCAATACCTTGAATGGGGATCAAGACCAAAGTAGTATTCCCAATCTAAGTGCTGGTAAAAGTGAAAATGAATGTTATTATGAGCACTGGTTTGAATTATAAATGTAATTAATCTAAGCTCTAGGATATTGTAATTGGTATATGCAAAAGTAGGATAAAATAGGGATCGATGAGCATGATTTTCACAACTATTTTTGGGTTTATTTATGAATATTTAAATATAATTTCCCTTTATTGGATAAGTGAATTAAATTGGTCTATATATAACAATATGTTTCTTTTCAAGATGTGAAATAGGTCTAGGCTGACCTAAGAGTGTTTTGAGGAATGGAAAGATATCCATTGGGGGAGCAAGAAGCAAAGGGAAAATAGTGTTGTTCTTAGGTCAATAGCATAGTGTGTTAGTGTCCATAGGGCTATAATAATGTCTAAATGGTAAGATCTAGTGAACAAGGGGCTTGGGTTCCTATGGGATGGCTTAGTGATACTTTTGGTATATCTTAGAATGGGCTTGACCTGCATAAAATCTAGAAAAGGATCAAAAGAGGCCCTAAGATATGTTTATGGTTAATCTAGGATAAGGTGGTCTCAAGTGACACTCATTTCACTCAAATGACATTTTATATGACTACAACTGAGTACAAATAATGACATGTGATGGTTAGTAGTGAGCTATACCTAATATGGGTCAATGACCATATGATCACATTTGACTATCTCTAAAATATCTATATGTGTGATGTCAAACACTAATGATATGTGTAACTTTAAAAATTAATATGCTTCACATTAAAACCATAGGTTTGTGTGAGTAATATAATTATGGAAAAAGAGGGAAATTATAATGGGTTGAGATGAACCTAATCAAATGATTTTTATGGTCAACTTCTACCTACATATTTAATACTATGAGGTAGATCAACACATAGTTATCCCACTTAGTGATTTCACAATTTTACTCCTTTAATTTATGAATGAAACTAATTATTTGGATTTGACACATAAAAATTCTTGATTTAACATGGATTTGGTGTGATTTAGACTTGGATTATGACTAATCCTAGTGATTAATTCATTATTTTAGAAGAACAGGTTAGGTTTTATCAATGCATATTAGTGAATAAATGTGTGCTAGATAAGTTCTAAGTCCCATATCAAGTGAGTCCTTAATTTGTATATATATGAGTCCAATTGTGCAATTTATCACACTATATACATTTTATAAATATGGGTCACCCATAAGGAATTATTTGATTATAAAAATCATCTATTACGAAGATAGGGTTACTATTATGAGGTTGAGGTCAGTGTAGAATTGTGATATTGACCCAGTCTAATATTCCTAACCCATCTCAATTAGGATTGAAAGAGGTACATATGCATATATGAAATATATTAATTAGTTTTGAAATAAATAGTGAGGTTATTTTAAGTGTGTAATAATATAAAGAAATAATAACACTTATAGGGTAGCATGTAGGTGTGAGTGAATGTCTGGTTAGTAACATATTTATGTGTAAATTTCATGCATGGTAAATGTATGTCAATTTTTCCATTGTCATATAATTAATACCATATTTTGGTATCTATATAAATACATAATAATATTATTCATATACGTAATCACTATCATTAGGCACATAAGCATGATTATTTTCATCGTATTGGCATAAGTATAAAGCACAACATGGTTAAATGGTACATAATTCATATGATGATGGGTAATAGGGTTTTTAATATGGGTAGCCATAAAAAACTTACCAAACCTTAATATGAAAATCAAGATAATCATAAAGTGTAATTATAGTATAAGAGTATATGTATAACTATAGGTTTTATAAGATTGGAACCATAGGTGAGATAATAAAATAAAACTAAAAAAATATGGCCTTGGTGAAAAAAATATAAAACTTTAAAGAATAAATATGTAAACATAAAACAAACCTATAATTTTTTCTTGATTAAGATAATAATCGGGTTCACTAAGATGTTTTATCTTGTTTTTGGTTAAGAAATATAAGAAAGATAAAACCATTGAATATATATATATTGTATAAGATGTGTCTAAATTACATAGATCTAAATGTAAAATCATATGAAATAGGAAGAAACTTGATATTTATTGAAATAACAAATAGGATAGTGTAGTAAAAATTTTCAATGTGTAGATATGAAATTATATTATGATGCACTTGAAAACATTAATCTTGACTTACAATCAATTTAAATTAATTGTGTTTCCACATGGAATTTTTATGCCTTCCTAATATATTTACATGAAATTTAATGGGTTTGGACCTCCTTTTTGTTGCTAGTAACCTAGACAAACTTCATAGTCTTTGTCAAACCAATAAATTATCATACAAAGACATCTATAAATCATCATATCAATATCATTATCTCTATAAAAATTCACCAAACTCAGATAGTTATGTATTTTGAACCTGTCCAAATCCTAATGGATATGTTCCATGCCAAAAAATGATAAATTTTAAAATTCAAATCAATCTTATGGCTCCAATCATATGTTTCACATGTCAATGGAATGAGAAATTAAAAAAAGTATCATATACATACATAAGAGGTCTATTACTATTTCATATCTTTCACTCCTTAATGACTCATATATTACATTATTACATATTGAATAAAACTTCCATAATTTTTACCAAATTATAAATCAGTCACTAGGAGTAGTCCTCAACTAAGCTGGAGCACACAAAGATAAGTTAATATCAATCATTTTAAAGTATGGAAAACCAATAGTATAGGTTACCCTAATATATTGAAATCAAAATTTCACATTCAAATTAAGGGAATAACTATGTGTGGATTGACATCTCTCTTTGAATTATTGGATTTTTAGGAAGCAATCAATCATCAAAGGATGTGATTAGGGTTAGCTTAGCCTATATAATTCCATATATTTTTATCAATTTTATTCATTAAAAAGTGGAAATATGGCTTCAAAAATAAGGAGACATTTTTATAAAGTTGTGCTCACAGCCCACCTTCAAGATTGCACATACATAAATATTACAAGTAGAAGCAATGGATTGTATGAAAACAAAAGAGAAAAATTATTAAAGATGGATCCATTAAACTCAATAATTTTCATATGAATACTATTTCCATAGGATAATTACTAATACCATACACTCATAAAGCTCCAACTCTTGGTGTGAATGATTTATAGTCTAATATCCAATGTCTTTGTTTGAATTTAATCATAATTATTCATAAAACTAGAAAATCAAAATATCTTATCCCTCTTTAGTAATTCCTATAGTTAACAAGTGAAAGTGTTTAATCATATTTTGATTTTATATTTTATATTTGCATCTATTTTTATATTCATGTAATTTGAATTTATGTACTAGTTTCACCCACATTAAGGTGCATTAAGAAAAATTAAGTAAAACATGTTGGTAAAATTGTTTATTGTCTAAAACATTGTAAAACTATAGGTTTTTACCTTAGGGTTTCAATCCTTCATCTTATGGTTTTAGAGTACTATTGATAATTTTGCCTCCCAAGACAAATTTAAACCCTTACAGTCCAAAAATTTCTCACAGGGCCCTCCAAGAGTACATGAGGCTTCATAAATATTGTCATGATCTTTAAATGGTGTTTAGATCCTTTGAGCATTATTCAAAGTTTTGCTATATGTAATATGGGTTACTTGAAAAGATTCTCATGTGTTAATACCTTGTGAGTCATAAGATGATGTGTTTAGTTTTCATGATTTGTCCTTGGGTGAGTATAAGGGTGTCAAGTGCCTTTTAAAGCCTAAAAGGTGGCCTATACCTTGTTTGACAAAGTTAAGTTACTTTTAAAAAAATAAGGTATTTGGAAAAGTTAAGGTTTATTGTTCTCATTGTATTTGTGCCTATTTTATCCAATTCTTAAGGATAAACCTTTTTAACAATATGAAAATTGTGTCCAAGTATTGTTTAAGTAATAACATGAGGTCTAAATTTATATCCAAGGTTATCTTCCTTAGTCTACTTATTCAAGATTGTTTCAAGCTTGAGTTAGCCCATAAGGTCATCAAAATGATCTTCAAATATGTCATATGAGTCAACATACATTTTATAAACATTTGAATAAGATATTTTTTTATTTAAAATTAAATTAGGAGTCTTTAGGGGTTTCATAGTCATTCCAAGTCAAGACAAAGTGGTCTTATGTGCAAAAAAGGTCTCTTTAGGGGTCAAATGCCATTTATTCACCATAAAAGTCCACACACACTTGAAAAATAGCCTTTAAACATACTTCCCTCTATAACACCTAGTTTTAAATCATTATTTAACTCTCAATTTCCCTTTTATTACCCACTAATAACCTTTCAAGATCTTATTCGATGTATGTCAGATTCACCAAATGATTTAGCTTTTAAGGGATTTATGGAATGTAAAACCCTAGGTTTTTATTGTTCTAGAATAATAAATCAAGGAATAAATATATAAATATCAACATCCACTAATATTTATAATAATTGATCTAATTAATTATTAAATAAATAGAAAATGAAAATATAAGAGATGTATTTAGATGGAAACTATTTAAGATAGGCAAGTGACATGCTTATAATTAGTGCAGGGATTGTGCAATATGTTCTAAATAAGAACTAGGAGTTAGAAAACCTCTTGGTTAGTATCATAATCATCTGGATAGTAGTGCACTATTCTAGTGTCTTTTGGGGTGTGATAATGTCCTTTTATAATCATGGATAATGAAATTTTGAGTGAACCTTCACCTAGTTTTAGGGGTCTATGTCTATATACACAAATGTTGATTCACTATCTATTCCATTTTTAATTGATTTCAATGCCAAAACCTAGGCCTCCATGTTTCTTAGGGTATTTAATGAGCACATGTATAAAAGAGTGGTGTTATTAGGTCTAACTAGATGTTAACTCAATACCCCATGTGTTGAACATTGCCTATATTCCAATACATTGAAAGGGGATCAAGACTAATGTAGTTCTCCCAATATAAGTGTTGGTGAAAGTGAAAATGAATGCTAGTATGAGTGTTGGTTTGACTTCTTTGAGTGTGACTTAAGATTATAAATCCAAGTAATGTAATCTCTAGGCTATTGTAATGGGTATATGCAAAAGTAAGATAAAATAGGGATCAATGACCATGATTTTTACAACTTTTTTTGTGTTTATTTATGAGTATTTGAATCTGATTTCCCTTTATTGGATAAGTGAATTAAATTGGTATATATATAGCATTCTATTTCTTTTTAAGATGTGAAATAGATCTAGGCTGACCCTAGGAGTGTTTTGAGGAATGGAAAGATATCCATTAGGGGAGTAAGAAGCAAAGGGAAAATAGTGTTGTTCTTAGGTCAATATCATAGTGTGTTAGTGTCCATAGGGTTGTGCTAATGTCTAAATGGTAAGATCTAGTGGAAAAGGGGCTTGGGTTCTTATGGGATGAATTAGTGATGCTTTTGGTATATCTTATAATGGGCTTGACGTGCACAAAATATAAAAAAGGATCAAAAGAGGCCCTAAGATATGTCTAGGGTTAATCTAGGATAAGGTGGTCTCAAATGATACTCATTTCACTCGAATGACATTTTATATAACTATAATTGATTATAAATAATGAAATGTGATGGTTAGTAGTTATCTATAACTAAATATGGGTCAATGACCATATGATCACATTTGACTGTCTCTAAAATCTCTATATGTGTGATGTCAAACACTAATGATATGTGTAACTTTAAAAATTAACATGCTTCACATTAAAAACCTAGGTTTACTTGTGAGTACTATAAGTGTGGAAAAATATGAAAATTATAATGGGTTGAGATGAACCTAATAAAATGATTTTTATGGTCAATCTCTACCTACATATTTAATACTATGAGGAGGTAAATCAACACATAATTATCCCACTTAGTGTTTTTACAATTTTAATCCTTTAATTTATGAATATAACTAATGATTTGGATTTGATACATAAAAATGCTTGATTTAACTTGGATTTGGTGTGATTTAGACTTGGATTATGACTAATCCTAGTGATCAATTCACAATTTTAGAAGAGTAGGGTAGATTTTATCAATGCATAGTAGTGAATAAATGTGTGCTAGATAAGTTCCAAGTCCCATATCAAGTGAGTCCTTAATTTGTATATATATATGAGTATAATTTCATAATTTATCACACTATATACATGTTATAAATATGGGTCACCCATAAGGAATTATTTGATTATAAAAATCATCTATTGCTAGGATAGGGGTATTATTATGAGGTTGAGGTCAGTGTAGAATGGCAATACTAACCCAATCTAATATTCTTGATCCATCTCAATGAGGATTGACTGAGGTACATATGCATATATGAAATATATTAATTATTTTTGCAATATATAGTGAGGTTATTTTAATTTTTTAACAATATAATGAAATAATAAAACTTATAAGGTAGCATGTAGGTGTGAGTGAATGTCTGGTTAGTAACATATTTGTGTGTAAAATTGATGCATGGTAAATGTATGTCAAGTTTTCCATTGTCATATAATTAATACCATATTTTTTTATCTACATAAATACATAATAATATTATTTATATATATATATATATATATATAATCACTATCATTAGGCACACAAACATGATTATTTTCATCGTATTGGCATAAGTATAAAGCACAATGTGGGTAAATGATACATAATTAATATGATGATGGGTAGTAGGGTTTTGAATATGGGTAGCCATAAAAAACTTATCAAACCTTGATATGAAAATCAAGATAATCATAAAGTGTAATTTTAGTATAAGGGTATATGTATAAGTATAGGTTTTACATTGTAACCATAGGTGAGATAGGAAAATAAAATTGAAAAAATATGGCCTTGGTGAAAAAAATATAAAACTTTAAAGAATAAAGATGTAAACCTAAAACAAACCTATAATTTTTTCTTAATTAAGATAATAATTGGGTTCATAAAGATGTTTTTATCTTATTTTTGGTTAAGAAATCTAAGAAAGATAAAACCATTGAATATTTATATTGTATAAGATGTGTCTAAATTACATAGATCTGAATGTAAAATCATATGAAATAAGAAACTTGATATTTATTGAAATAACAAAGAGGATAGGGTACTAAGAATTTTCATTGTGTAGATATGAAATTATATTATGAAGCACTTGAAAACATTAATCTTGACTTACAATCCATTTGAATTAATTGTGTGTCTCCACATGGAATTTTTACACCTTCCTAATATATCTGCATGCAATTCAATGGGTTTGGACCTCCTTTTTGTTGTTAGTAACCTATACAAACTTCATAGTCTTTGTCAAACTAGTAAATTATCATACATAGACATCTATAAATAATCATATCAATATCATTATCTCAAAAAAAATTCACCAAACTCAAATAGTTATGTATTTTGAACCTGTCCAAATCCTAATGGATATGTTCCATGCCAAAAAATGATAAATTTTAAAATTTAAATCAATCTTATGGATCCAATCATATGTTTCACATGTTAATGGAATGATAAATTAACAAAAGTATCATATACATACACAAGAGGTATATTACTATTTCATATCTTTCACTCCTCAAGGACTCATATATTACATTATTACATATTGAGTAAAACTTCCATATTTTTACCAAATTATAAATTAGTCACTAGGAGTAGTCCTCAACTAAGTCTAGAGCACACCAATATAATTTAATACCAATCATTTTAAATTATGGAAAACCAATATTATAGGTTACCCTATTATATTTAAATCAAAATTTCACATTCAAATTAAGGGAATAACTATGTGTGGATTGACATCCCTCTTCAAATTATTGGATATTTAGGAAGCAATCAATCATCAAAGGATGTGATTAGGGTTAGATTAGCCTATACAATTCTCTAAATTTTTATTAGTTTTAATCATTAAAAAGTGGACATATGGTTTCAAAAATAAGGAGACATTTTTATAAAGTTGTGGCCACAACCCACCTTTAAGATTGCACATACATGAATATTACAAGTAGGAGAAGTGGATTGTATGAAAACAAAAGAGAAAAATTATTATAGATGGATCCATTAGACTCAGTAACTTTAATATGAATACTATGGCCATAGTATAATTATTAATACCATACACTCATAAAGCTCCAACTCTTGGTGTGAATGATTTATAGTCTAATATTCAATGTATTTATTTGAATTTAATCATAATTAGTCATAAAACTAGAAAAGCAAAATATCTTATCCCTCTTTAGTAATTCTTATAGTTAACAAGTGAAATTGTTTAATCATATTTTTATTTTATATATTATATTTGCATCTATTTTTATATTCATATAATTTGAATTTATGTACTAGTTTTATCCACATTAAGGTGCAATAATACAAAATAAGTAAAATATGTTGGTAAAATTGTTTATTGTCTAAAACATTGTAAAAATGTAGGTTTTTACCTTAGGGTTTCAATCCTTCATCTTATGGTTTTAAATTACTATTGATAATTTGGCCTCCCAAGACAAATTTAAACCCCTATAGTCCAAAAATTTCTCACAAGGCCCTCCAAGAGTACATGAGGCTTCCTAAATCTTGTCATGATCTTCAAATGGTCTTTAAAGCCTTTGAGCTGTTAGGTTGTGGAGCTAAAAGCTTCACTGATGCAAACAAGGGAGGAGGTTGTTGAGTGTCACAGTCACCAACGTCGGTTAGGCCGACTGACGTCGGCCAGTGGTGGATAGGAATCAACCAACATCGGTCAGGAGTCAGCTAACATCGGTCACCTCTAGGTAGATAGGGACTGACGTCGATTGCCTGTGTAGTTTTGGAACTGTCAGTTGCATGAATAGTTAGTTAACGAACTAGTTGTTTGCACGTAGAAGGCCAATTATAGACTTGAAGCTATGGATCTAATTATTGTAATTAGGTGTCTAATTATTATTTGCATGAGATCTATATAATAGACTCATGGGCTGTATTATAATTTGTGCTAGAGAGTAAGAGAGCAAATATTAGCTCCTTCAGAGTGAAGAGAGCAAGGTGTGTTCCTCCTAGTGCCACAGTGCCAAGTATTGGTGCTGGTTTGGAGAATCAGAAGGATTCTTCATGTATGTAGGATCTTGATCGGTAGGTGTGTAAGGCCATGTTTGGAGATCTACATGGTAATTAAGATCATTGATTTACAGGTGTATGTGTGTGCGAGATCTAGGTTTGCAGGTGTACAGAACCAGATTGATTTGCAGGTGTGTAAGATCAGGGAGGTCAGCAACACAACAAGGAGCAATATCAAGGGAGATCTACTTGCAGTACAGTGTGTACTCAGTTGGAGATCAAAGAGGAAGGCAAGGTAGATCCTTCCAAAGTAAGATCATTTGAGTTGCAAGTTGTTGCAAGTTCATGGGAGATCTACTTGGAGTGCATTGTGTACTCAGTTTGAGTATGTGTGTATACTCGGTGTACTGGCAGTATTGTTACTAACTAGTTGACTGGCAGTGTTATTACTGGCTGGTGGAGGTGAACACCAACTCTGTATTTGAGTTGTGTGTTGGGACCGTAAGAGAGAGAGTGAGCTCTAGAAGAGATTTAATGTTTATGCCCTAGAGGTGTGGGAGCCTTAGAGGTGTGTAAGAAAGAAGACTATGGCATCTTCTTTGTTGTATTTCCTTCTAGAAGAGTATTAATACAATTGGGTATTGTCTCTCATATTTTGTGTTATTTCCAAATTCTAGTTACTTGTTACTTCTAGTTAATTCCACATATTTAAGTTGCTTGTACATGGTAATCAATTGTGCTTTCAGGTCCTAATAGTGGAATCAGAGCTATTTGTTGTTCTAGATTCCTGACAAGTGGTATCAGAGCTAAGGTTGCAGGGAGCAGGTTTTGTGTTTGATTACAGGTCACTCTCAAGGGTTTTTGATTGAGTGGGAGTATAGCAATGGTAGAAGAAAGTACACTAAGAATGGAGGAATTGAAAAGCATGAATGGTCAATTATGGTGTTATGGAAAGAAAGAGCAGGAAAAGAAAGATTGTTGGTTGGTAGCAAATCAGCATGAAGGAACTGAAGAAGCAGATGTTGTAGGTGTTGCTGCATAGGATGCTCTAGGATGTTCCTTGGATAAATTAGAATCTTGTTTTATAGATTTGGTTGCCTCTTTCCATGCAGCCCCAAATAGAGGGTTTGGTGAGCCTTGTCATAGTATTGGCAAAGGGGAAGTGCGGCTGAAATTGCAGACGGTCAACACATGGGTGTTGAAGGAGGTCATGCAGGTCCTAGTCTTGAAGATGCAGCTAATTGCTTTAGGAAAGTTGGGTGATGAGAGATGCACAGTAACTCTCACAGCAGATTCTTGGAATGTTACCAAGGATGCACTTGAATTAGCATGTGGTAAGAAAGCAGGTACTCTTTATCTACTTGCTTGTATTACTGATTCCACTTCTATTACACAAGTGTGGCTTTGTAGGCTTGGTCACATAAGTGAGAAGGGAATGGATGTTCTTAAGGTAAATGGTAAGAGTTTAGCTTCAGAGAGCATAGACTGAGATTTTTGTAAGTAGTGGGATGCTACAAGAAAGGATTGGATTTATTATAGGAAAAGGAAGACTGATGTATTTGATAAACTTAAGAACTAAAAATCCTTGGTGTTCTTAGAGGAGATGATAGATAGAGATCAGTGGATGGGGCTGAGTAACTCTGAGTAGGGCAGTTTGGACATGGGTATGATTCAAAGAAATCTCACGGGTAAAAATTCATCACTCACAGGTGAACACAGGTACCAGCATCAGTCATGGGTAACTGACGTCAAATAGACAGGTGCCGATGTCAGTCATGTGCAGACTAGAGGAGTTAGTGGTGTTGGGAAGGTAGAGACCGATGTTGGTAGGATAACTGGCGTTAGTGACTTGGACAGTTGCATGGAACTGATGTTAGTCAGATGCAGACTCTGTGGTGACTGAGGTCGGTCACTAGAATGGATTTTGGGCAGACAACAAGCTGTCAAGGAGTCTCAAATGCCCATATGGAGGATTGGAAGTGTAAGTAAGCCTCAAATTTGTTGTTCCTCTTCTTTATACTCATTGCTCACTACAGAGCAGGAAGGATCTAGGAAATAGTGGGAGCATGGCATGAACAAGATGCAAAACCAAATGAGAGATTTGGTAGGGTTACCAGCCGGTATGAAAGAACTAAAAGACGAATGGATACCTTAGTTAAATAATAGAGAGAATGGACATGTGAGATGGAAGGCTAGGTCATATGGTCTTGAGGAAGCTGCAGGATAGTGGTACATGTTTTGACATGTGGATGATAAAGTAGGGCTTTAGTCAATGTTAGTGTAACCATTATGTTTGTCTTACCAGGTGGATGATGGTCACAACATTATCCTATTAATGTATGTGGATGGTATGCCAGCTGAAGGTTTAGACATATAGGGTTTTGCTGAGCTAAGGGTAAGTTTAGTTCAGTGGCATGTCATGAAGAATTTGGAGCAGCAAAATTCTTTGGCATGAGTGTGTTCTAGAGACATGGAAGATCACAGGTTGATTTTGTCTCTGGATGATTGTGTGAAACTAGTTAGCATGCCGATGGGTTGGATAGTTCTATGAATAGTGTCTTGATTCACATGATGAGGTTACGTACATGTGTACTAGACTTGAGGTTGCCCATGCAGTGGGAGTTGTTAGAAAGTTTGGAGCTGATCTGAGAAAGAAGTACTGAAGGGCAGTTCAGTGGATTCTCTGGTATCTAAGAGGGACCAGCAGTAGGTCGACATGTTATGTAGGGTCAAGTTCTTTTCTACATGGGTTTGTAGATGCAGATGCAGTAGGTTACTTGGATGACAGGAGGTGCACCACAGGATTTGTGGTGGTTGGTCTTCAAGATTGAGCTTGAAGAGGGACACAAGCCAGGAAATAGATTAGACAGTGTATAGGTACAAGTATAGTTTAGTTATTTATCTCCAAGTGGGAGATTATTAGGTTATGGAGCTAAAAGATTCACTAATGAAAATAGGGGAGGAGGTTGCTGAGTGTCACAGTCATCGATGTCAGTTAGGCCGACCGACATCGGCCAGTGGTGGATAGGAATCAACTGACATCGATTAGGAATCAGCCAATGTTGGTCACCTCCAAGTAGACAAGGACCAACGTCAGTCACCTGTGTGGTTATGGAACTATCGGTTGCATGAACAGTTAGTTAACGAACCGGTTGTTTGCATGTAGAAGGCCAATTATAGACTTGAAGCTGTGGATCTAATTATTATAATTAGGTGTCTAATTATTGTTTGCATGAGATCTATATAATAGACTCATGGGTTGTATTGTAATTTGTGCTAGAGAGTAAGAGAGCAAATATTAGCTCCTTCAGAGTGAAAAGAGCAAGGTGTGTTTTTCTTAGTACCACAGTGCCAAATATGGGTGCTAATTTGGAGAATCAAAAGGATTCTTCATGTATGTAGGATCTTGGTCGGTAGGTGTGCAAGGCCATGTTTGGAAATCTACATGGTAAGTAAGATCATTGATTTGTAGGTGTATGTGTGTACGAGATCTAGGTTTGCAAGTGTGTAGAACCAGATTGATTTGTAGGTGTGCAAGATCAGGGAGGTCAGAAACACAATAGGGAGCAATATCAGGGGAGATCTACTTGGAGTACAATGTGTACTTAGTTAGAGAGCAAAGAGGAAGGCAAGATAGATCCTTCAAAAGTAAGATCATTTGAGTTGCAGGTTATTGCAAGTTCATGGGAGATCTACTTGGAGTGCATTGTGTACTCAGTTTGAGTATGTGTGTATACTCGGTGTACTGGTAGTATTGTTACTAACTGGTTGACTGGCAGTGTTGTTACTGGCTGGTGGAGGTGAACACCAACTCTATATTTGAGTTGTGTGTTGGGACCATAAGAGAGAGAGTGAGCTCTTGAAGAGATTTAATATTTATGCCCTAGAGGTGTGGGAGCCCTAGAGGTGTGTAAGAAAGAAGACTGTGGCATCTTCTTTGTTGTATTCCTTCTAGAAGAGTATTAATACAATTGGGTATTGTCTCTCATATTTTGTGTTATTTCCAAATTCTAGTTACTTGTTACTTTTGGTTAATTCTGTATATTTAAGTTGCTTGTACATGGTAATCAATTGTGCTTCTGGGTCCTAACAGTGGAATCAGAGCTATTTGTTGTTCTAGATTCCTGACATGAGCATTGTTCAAAGTTTCACTATATATAATGTGGTTTACTTGAAAAGATCCTCATGTGTTAATACCTTGTGAGTCATAAGATGATGTGTTTAGTTTTCATGAGTTGTCCTTGGGTGATTATTAGGGTGTCAAGTGCCTTTTAAAGCCTAAAAGGTGGCCTATACCTTATTTGATAAAGTTAATGTACTTTAACAAAAAATAAGGTATTTGGAGAAGTTAAGGTTTATTGTTCTTATTGTATTTGTGCATGTTTTAACCAATTATTAAGGATATACCTTTTTAACAATATAAAAATTGTGTCCAAGTCTTTTTTAAGTCATAACATGAGCTCTAAATTTGTATCCAAGGTTATCTTCCATAGTCTACTTATTCAATATTGTTTCAAGCTCGAATTAGCCCATACGGTCGTCAAAATGATCTTCAAATATGTCATATGATTCAAAATATATATTATAAACCATTGAATAAGATATTTTTTGTTTTAAAATTAAATTAGGAGTCTTTATGGGTTTCATAGTCATTCCAATTCATGACAAAGTGGTCTTATGTGCAAAAAAGGTCTCTTTAGGGGTCAAATGCCATTTATTCACCATAAAAGTCCACACACAATTGAAAAATAGCCTTTAAACTTACTTCCCTCTATAACACAGTTTTAAATCATTATTTAACTCTAAATTTCCATCTTTTTACCCACCAATAGCCTTTCAAGATCTTAATCATGAAAAAAATATAGATAAAGGGGGTTTTATAGGTGTTTTCAATTTTGTACAGACTTGTACAACTAGGGAAAAGTTAGAGTTGGTCAAGTATATTTAGTGGGAAATATTTTAAAGAATTAGAGAAGAGAATACATGATTTTTAAAGTTAGATAAGTCAAAAACTATCCCCTTCCCTCCATCACTCTTCTTGGTAGCCTTAGATAACCATTTAGGTTTGTGCTTAGTCTGTATAGGAGAGATAAAATGGTGATCTAATATTTTTGGTAGAGGAAGTGGGTGTAATTACCTTCAAATTATTGTAATTAGTTTTTATATTGATGAAAATTTCTTTATAAATAATGTTTAATGATTTAGATAGTCAAAATGGTCTCTTGCATCTACATAGGGTCATATTTTGAAGGGTTTCAATGCATTTTTAGTTTTATTGATGTAATCAATGTTTACATGTGTCTTATAGAGGTTATAAGATTCCATATAGGTCATTATCTACCCCTAGTTCACATGTGTGATATTATTGGAGTAAGAAACCTTCATGTTGTCACATTTATAGGTTATAGGTGGTGAGTTCTTGATGCTATAAAGCCTTCAATGCTTGAATCTAAAAGTGAGTAGTGGTTTAATGTTGGATTATGGGTTTATTAGTTTCATTCAAGTCTTATTTTTTTCCCAATAATATTTATATAAATAAAATAATTATCTCATTTAGAGTCCTAATTTTAATGTAACTATCATGGTTAGTGAAAATCTTCTTTGCAAGTTATGAACAAAGTGTTTCATGGTTGATGGTTGTTAAGGATCACTAGGAAAATATAGAAAATTAATAAGTATCCATATAAAGATTATAATTTATTAATTAATATTATATGAATGAGTCCTCATGCTAACAACTCATTCCATATCTTAGAGAGATAGGCTCTCATTTGGGCACCTACAGACCTATTATGCAAACTGAGAAAATGAAGTGTTAGCTATTGGGATGGGGTATAGAAGACATTAAGGAGTCATGGTGAGTCATATGGACATATTAATAATCATATTATATGGATATATTAGGGTCAAATAGATATCAAAACCATCAACTCACCCTAAGATAATAGGCTTAGTCAAGACTCTTACTGCACACACTAGACTATGGTTGTAAGATTGAAGAAACACTAATAAAGTGATGAGTTATAGAATATTAGAGATAAAAATAAGAAGTATAAAATAAGTGATAACATCATAAAAGAGGATGCATATGCTAAAAAACTAATAAACTCACCTCTTAAATGATCACTCATAGTCAAGAAACTTAGAGTTGTCATCTACAAGCATGAATCTAAAAAAGGGAAATTTTAGTAAAATAGTCAATTTTAGGGTGTATTGAAAGTTTATGAGGTTAAATAGGGTTTAAAACTTCATATAAAATTTGAGATATGTTCTACGTGATAATAAATTCATCATAAATAAGAGACTCACCTTCTTACAAATAGTCAAAAAACATAGAACTGCCACTTATAAAAAGGGCCATGAAGAGGAGAGTGTGATGAAACATGAATGGTAGAGAATTTAAAGATAATTAATTAGTATCTATTTAAAACTTTGGTCCTTTGAAGTAAATAAGAGACTTCATAGCCTAATTAGGCCTAAATATATAGTCATGGGCTTATATATGGAAATTAGAGACAAATTGCACTTTAAGGAGAATGATGAGTAATATAAGTCTCAAATAAGTTAAATAATGAGTGTAAGAGATGATCAATGGGGTATAAACTCATAAATTTTAGAGGGAAGCTCAATAATTAGACCTCTAGGGTAAAACTAGCCTAGAGACCCAAGAACACTAAGCAATAGCTAATGGGGTTGTAGAAGATATATGGAGGATAAATAGCCAAGAAAAGCATTGGAATAGGTCATATGGGATGGAAAAAAACACTTCGGAGGTGTTATTACCAAAACCTAAACTCTTTCACACCTCCTCAAGCAAGTATACCTTCTCGATCTCTTAAATTATCTTAACACTCAAAATTGGTCTCCTTATGCTCAGATATGTATGAAATAAAATTTAGATATGAAAATAAAGTAAAATAATCATAATATGAGATAAAATTCAACTAATCTAGAGCAAATCTTGAAAAAAACAATAATCAAAACTTTACACTTTGAATACAAGACTCCTTCCTTATGATGTATATATAATTTTCTCTTTCATGTATGTGGTGCTCACTCCTCCAATTAAAAAATATAGTAGACAACATTTTGGTGAAAAATGATGAGTTTTATTCACTTTGACTCACTTTTTGTGCAAGAGATCAAGATCTTGTCATTCTAAAATATATGATTGTGATTATAATGCTTGATTATGATGCTTGAAAATGGAGATTTGAAAGCTTATTTATAGAAGCTTAGAAAAGGATCTAATTATGGAGGATAGTTCGGAATTTTTCAATTCTCAAAATGATCAATAGTAGAGGATGAGTCCTCACCCATGAGGATGGAGACCTTTTCAACCTCATTGAGAAAAGAGTGGGGTTGGTTAGCTAAATTAAAAAGATTTAGTTAATTTGCTTGATAACTCAAGGGAGGAGTCATACGAGTTGGAGAACTTTGTGGATTTAGTTGGGATGAGGAAGAAAAAGGTGGAAGAGGTTTGAAGAAGAGGAAAAACTATATTTTAATATTTAAAATAAAAATTTAAAGGTGCACAATTGAATTTTCAATATGTTAAATTATTCAATTATTTTATTTTAGGAGGAAAATTTATCTATTAAGTTTAAGAATATTTATTAATAGATTAAGGTGAATTTCAACACTAAATAAAATTTATGTGTCTATATGTTTCCCTCATTGAAATAGTGTTGAAAAGCAATACTATTTATAAAAATAGTACAAGGAGTAGAGTGTTGATGATAGAAAAGAAAAAATTTGCCCCAAATGAATGAAAATGAGTGTGATGATGCCCCCTTGAGGGTTTGTGTGAGAAATAGACAAATGTTTGAAATTGGTGAAAAGAAGAAATGGTTAGAAGGAAGTGGAAAAATGATAAATTAAGTTATTTTAGAATTTATGTCAAATTTTTAAGTTGTTGGTTGCGTAAAATGTTTCTCCTAGTTAATTAAAAATAGATTTTGGATTTGAAAAATAATAATTTAGCCATTCAGAGATTGCACGCTTACTAATTATTTATAATGAATCAGGGGTCAATTAATCATATGTGGGAATGATATATCCTATAAATAATAAATTATGGATCTATAAATAGAAAAATGTATTGATTTGGTAAATGATTATGGATTTTATGTTGATGGGTGATTGCAAAAAATTGAATACAAATTTAGAAATAAATTGATTTAATTTTACTTTAAATATTTCAAAAATTAATGAAGAATGAGATGGATGAAGGGATGGAAATGATAAAACTATCATTAATAATACATATACTTGTCTCAATACTAATGTTTACAAAATTGTAGAGGGTACATGTAAAACTATTTACCCCTAGCTATTAAAGGCTAGAGACAATATTAGAAAAAGCACATTTCCCACTTTATAGACTGCATGTTGGGATTGTGCTCAAACTCAGTGGCATCATACGTGGATGTGGGAACAATATATCCCAATTATGGTAATCCATATGACAAAAAATGAAAAATATAGATTGTCTAATTTGTGATAAAGATTTTTAAAAATGATAATTACAAGCACTGATCAAGAGATATAGAACTTTAATTAAATGACAATAGAAAATGTGGATGAGATGTCTTGGATGGATGATGGTGGAGGTAGTGGCTAATCTAACCTTAGAGACCCGTGTCTCTAAATTTTTCCTACATAATCCACCTTAGATAAAATCTATGTGGGGATATTAGGCCAGATGTAGTTATCCCAATGTGGGAAGATAAGTGATGATGTAATGTAAGATTGACCCATAAATGTTACTAACATACTTAAGTTAATAATTACACATTGTGATTTAATGATTGAGAAAGGATGGAAATTATTATTTTATCAGTCCTAATTGATATGTATAGGATATTGAATATAAATATTAGGAAATGATTTTGGATGATTGATATGTAAACATGAATAAAGAAATGAAGTGACTATATGGAGTAATGATGATGGATCAAATAATTCAACAACATTGATGAGATAAGGATGGATGGAAGAGAAATAAAACACACAAATTCTTCCTTTAATAATGTGAGATGATTTTATATCTACCTTGTGTTTATTTTGTTCTTTGCATTGGATTTCCAATAATAATTCCAATCGAGTAAGAGTTGAGCAACCTGAGTTTTGATATTGCACATGAAAATATGCACCAATGGTATAGAAAAACCATGATGACTATCATGTGATGCACATAAAGACTAATATATTCACAAGGACAAAACCTAGTGCATCATGATATGTAAAATCATAATAACACAACTAGTAATGTGCATAGTGATCTAAACATAAGAAACAATAATAAAGATAAGATAAAAAGAGATGTTTGCAATAATAAAAATGATGTAAGTAAAATAAACATAGAAGTAAAAAAACACTATGGAATCAAGTAAAAAATCATGATGTAAAATAAAGTGAATTAATGTCTAAAATAAGTAAACAAATTAATTTTTTAGATGTCCTTGGCTAGAGTAAAACCATTTGGCATATGTGATGTTTTACAATATTGAATTGTCTGATGAGTAATCCGTATAGAGGATGACTTGGGTACGTAACTAAGGACAAGGGATTTTATGGATTGTTTCTTGGATTTTGTTTTTGTATCTTGTTGTATTTTATAATGTTTTGGATTTTGTTGGATTTTTTAATATTTTTGGATTTATTCTGATTTATAAGTGTATATACAAGGAATACTAGCAAAGATAAAACCATATTTTAGCACCGAAGAGTGAGTGGTAAGGGATGGAAGGAATAAATTATATATGGAGTATGGATGAAAATTAATGGATTATAATTATGATGATAACTTTAGGGAACATGTGATGTAAGAACCAAGTGTATAGTCATCAAAATAGCATTTCAAGGATACACCAAAATGTTTCTAATAACTTGTCTCAAAATGTTTCCACTTCCTTGTCAAGGTAAAAATGGGAATAAATATGGTTTTATGAATATAAAGACTAGATTAATGAGTATGGTTTTTAATGTGTTTAGGATTAAATGGATAAGGATGGGTTTGGATAGGTAATATTAGTGTGTGATGGTTGAAGACAAGCTTAGGATGGATTAGATATGCATAGGATGGGTAAGTATGTTGTAGGATAACTTAAGTATGGATGGTCTAGGGTAAGCATATGATGATAAAGGATGGGATTAAAAGAGTTTTAGGATGGGTAAGGATGGAGGGATGATTTAGAATGCATAGGATTAAAATGTAATGAGCTTGCCCCCAAGTGTAGGGTACTTGTAAAAAACTGATTATTTTATGCATGATGATAAAATTTAGTTTTCATCATGGTACTTACCCATGGTGCCATATAAATGGTTTTCACATTTGGAAAATTTTATTTCTCTTTCTCTTTTTGATTTTTTTGTTTTCTTTTTTATTTTATTTTGTTTTATTTTCTTTTGTTTTGCTTTTCATCATCTCATTTATAAAAGGGTTAGAGATGAATGATGTTGACCCCTATTGATCAATCATGTATTTAATTTAGAGATATACTCAATAATTTCATTGATTTGTAAGTTGTCTTCTTCTAAATTTATCCAGATATAGTCATAGCCTTTACAATAAAGGGTATTTATAGACAGGGTTAAGTGAAAAGTATCTTGGATAAAGTTGTGTGTTGAGTGCATAAAGGATTTGAATGGATGGAATTATAATGGACATGATGTAAAGGATGAATGGGCCCAACAATATTAAATTTAACAAGCTTAGGAGTAACTAAAATTTGGATGATTTGATAATTTAATGCTTTTTCAATGATGTTTTTGATTTATGATGGGGATCCATCCTACAACTATGCTAATGTGGAGGATATATTAATTTTATCATCCATTGGTGTCGTAGAAAGGTTTTCACCAAATGATTATTCTTTATTATTTTGATTAGGATTTAGATATGGATTTTCCAATAACACCTAAAAGAGGTTTTCACTAAGGGAATCATTTTTTTATTTTCTATATTTTGATTTGGATTTTGATTGCAATTTGTATTTTGATCATCCAATAGTGCCTTAAAAATGTTTTCACTATGGGGTGTTAGTTTTATATTTAGACTATAAGATTTATTTTGATTGAGGTACACTTTTTAGTCATTAGAGTATACATATGTTTCTTGATGCTCTTTTAGCAAGAGACTTACTAAGAAGTTTGGAAGTATTTTATTACCATGATAGGAAATTAATTGTCAGTAAGATCGTTGGTCCCAGTTAGAAGGTGCAGGATACTAACTTTCAAGATAGAAGCTAGGATTGGTGAAGTTGATGAAAGGAGTGATGGTAACACAATCCTCAAAAACTTTTAACTAATCATATTTCAATTATGGATGAAGTTTCTTTATAAATCACAAAAGTATCACTAACATCTTTACATTGACTTTCAAATGGTTTTTTACTAATATTTTGGGGTCTAGTATTTACATTGAAATGGATGGGTTTGATAAATCCTTGTTCATGGGTTGTTTTATCTATAAGTACCTCTATCACTTGGGATGCATGTTTTGAGATGATGGGATATTTAATAGGTGATAAGGGTTTGGGTGTTTGGACAATGGTTAATAGGCTATGCTATTTGAAGTTAGTTTTGTCCAAGATAGGATATTGGGTAGAAATGTGATCTTTTTCAATGATGAGATCTTGATCAAAGATAGGATTTTGATCAACGATAGGTTTTTGGTCAAATATTGGATCTTAAATGAATATGGTATATTCATAAAAAAAATGGATGGTAAACCATGGTTTTCAAAGGTGGGTTGATTGACTATGGATTAGTTGAAAATGAATGTGTCAAAAATTAAATCTTGAGAAATGGATGGAAGGTTATGACCTCGAATTAGAAGTGGTGTGGCTTGATTAGGATTAGGAAATATATCTTGACATATCCCCAAGAAATGATTTTTAGATGTGGATACACTTGGCTTTACCTTGATGTACCATTTGTTAATCAAACCCTAGATATAATGCTTTAGTCTCATAAAATAGTTTATAGAATGACCTTCAATTTTATGATAATCACAATATTCATTAGGTATATACCACTCAGGTTTTAGGACATTTGGCTTAAAGTATTTAGTGTTTGTAAATATGACTAAGCTTACATCGACCAATTTTTGAAAGAATACATTATACAATTCCCCTAAAGGAGTGATTTTTTTCTTAATATGCTTAGTAATGTTTTTAATAGGTTTAGAGTTTTGAAGTTGTTATAACTATGGAGGTAGAATAAAACTAAATGGTAGAGGTGATAGAATTGGATTCCCTTTGTTAGTGTGATAGGTGATGTTAGAATCAAGGCTATAACTAGTGGAGGGGAGACTTGGTTGATTTTGTAAAATATGTTTATTAATGGTAAGGTATTGTTGATGTGGAATGTTTTGGGATTCCCTAGTAATGAAGTGGCCTAGAGATGAAGCTTTATCTTTGAAGAATGAATTTATGAAGGTTGATCAACTTATGAAAAATTTTAGACTCGATGGATTTATGAAGGTTGATAGACTAGAAAATGTATTTTGGTATATATGAGTATAAAAAAATGGTGGTGAAGGTTGACTAAAATTTTGACTTATGGTGACATTATGATTAGAACCATATGGATATATGTATATAATTTGAGTTATGTTAGGTGGCATTTGATAAGTGGATGAAGTAGGACTAGAAGAACAATTTAGAAATTTCTAATTATTGTATTTAGGAAATTGATTTGAATCTATCCCAGATTAAAGTTTTGATATTGTTCCTTAGGTGAATACAAATAGGAGATGGATTGATTATATGGATTGAATTGGTTGTTTGGGGAATTCAAATAACTAGCCATGTTTTGACTCAATTGATTAATGTTTGAGTTTGAATACATATTCAAACTTAGATTTTGATTGGCTTGATGGTTTATTTGATTCAAATATGAACTTGAATCAAAGTTGGGTGAATTGAACTCCAAATTATAATATGAATTATGATGGTGAGATTGGTTGTGTTGTGGTTCCAAGATGCCATGATTATTATAATGGGTGACAATATTGACAAAACACTAAAAAATAACTAAAATTTTAATTAAATAACCTTAAAAACAAGATACCTTCCAAGGGAAAGGAAGAAACAATAAAAAAATGCTTCTATTCTAATCAAACAAGCAATTACACAAAAAGGGTGCAAACTAAGAAGAAACATTGTGAACAACTATTGGAATTTATATTGTCACTCACTCATCCATGCTTTTAAATATGGAATAATATTTCAAGTCACTAATCTTGGAGGATCCTACCATTCCCATGACCCATTGAGTCTAGTTTTGAGGGTGTGTGTAAAGTTACTTCTCAATGCTAACCATTAATTGATGCACAAAGTCAAATGATAAAAATGTTATCCTAGGCTTAAGTTTTATATGACTGTAGTCATATAAAATGTGAAATTTGGTTACTTGATTATGGTTAAGGACACCTAATCCATATGTCCTCCTACTTGCTTGCACAACCCTTTTACGATTTTCTTTTAGTGATTCACAATCATTCATAGCCTTTTAGACTTAATTCTTACAAACCCAGGCAATTCTTTCACACCTAGATCCATCCCCACAAGTCTCATTCCCTCTATACAGTATCACTCAACTTGGATAGGAGCACTAAAACCTAGGGTATCTTATTTTTGGCAATATTGTCCAAGTGTATTTTTGGTCCTAATGATTAAATTTTCTTGAATCCTTATCCTAGTTCATGTCATCTAAATGTGAATTAATTTATCCCATGATCATTAATTTCCATATAAAATTCCATTCAAAGCCAATTTAGAAGGGTTGGCACTCATTTACAAGAGATGAACAAGAATACAAGCAATTATATTCAAGCACTTTTACCTATTCTCTACATACAACCTTCCAATATTATTCCAAGCTTATTCAAACCCTTACACCAGCCCTTAGCCTTTTAAAATACACCCATTTTAACATCTAGTTGTATTTTCATACATAATTACACCAAGCACTTCAATGGGAGAACTACATTAGCTTGATCGCTCCTCAGAGTATTGGTATGTAGGAAGTGTGCCTATACATGGGGTGTGAAGTGCATCTAACATAACTTCTCTCTCTTTCCTAAGTTTCTATTCAATTTCAAGTATAAAGAGATCCTAGAGATTTAAATATTAAAATAGATCCATAAATATCTTCACATACTTTTAGGCTTCAACATTTCACTGACAAGGTAATATAGACCTGCTAAGAAAAACCTAAAAAACTCATATCACCTAGATAATAGCATTAGAAGAGGACTATAACACCAAAAAATAGGGTGTCCCACTTTTGGTGCTCTTGTCCAATCTAGAAATGAAATCTAGGATCCTATTTGTGATAATATCCCAAGCCTATATATAAATTTATAAACCCTAAAAAATCCATCTTAGTCAATTTTTAGCTAAGTTTGATTTTTTTCTCTATTATTAATATTTTAAGAAAAGGTAAAATTACAATCTATTTAAATAAATCAATGTCTTAATTATTGCACATTATTTACTAATTTTTCCTACTTAGACCCATTTATTTAATTAGGAATAAAAATCCATCATTCTAAAAAATAATAAAATAATGAGATTATCTAGGGGAAAACCATGGAAGAAATTGATAAAGTAGATGCACACTATTAGGTCTTATCCCAAATTACACAAAATAGTCATAGGATTCTTAGTGTGTTGATAATTGACAATATTAGATTTCAATTTAGCTATTAAAACCCTTGGTATTGGACCTAAAATCCCCTCATGTTATGGTATGCTTAAAACACATAACTTCTTAGGAAATTGAAATAACTGGGTCTTGATTTATATACCCCATCGGTAAATGAGGTTTGGTCTATTACGTGGTGGTGAAATCCATAGTCAATATAGCCCCTAAGAAAAGAAAAATAAAAGTAGATACTGGTTTCTAATTTCTAAGTTTCATCACTAATGTAATGCCAAGGAAAGAGCATACACAATATCACTTGGGTAACACAAATAATTGTGAAAACATTTATAATTTCTAGGTATCATTACCAATGCAAATTCAAGGAAAGAGCATACACAAATTCACAACCACAAACAAAGATACTAAAATAAAAATGATTTAATTACTAAGAATTTTGAAAAAAAGAAATAAAAATGTTAGCAATAAGTAAAATTGGTTGTTTTATTGATTATTTTATTGATCCTCTTTATCAAGCATCCTACAAAAAAAGTGGTAAAATGTTTTTTTTGATATAAATGATAAAACCTATAATGAACAAGTGAAAAATCACAAAAAAATAAAAAAATCTAGTCTTTGTTATTAAAACACTATTACAAAGTCAAGTCAGAAAAGCAAAATTGAAAAATGATAATTCAAGAAAAACATAAAGAACAAAAAATAGAAAATAGGAAAACCCATACTTACCAAATAATTTTTCTATGCAGATCAATGATTTAGCTATGAGAAATGATGAATTTTCTACCAACAAGAATGAATTCACTGCAAAAAAGATGAAATTACTTCATAAAAAAATGATTTCACTAAGACACTGATGATTTTGTTGTGGAAAATAGAGATTTGATTGCAAGGTAGAATGATTTCACTATTTTGGGATGAAAACATTATTGAATCTAAAAAAATCACTATTTTTATATGAAATCACTGATAACATGAAAAGATAATAGAAAACATAGAAAATGTAGGAAAAAAGAACAATTTCACTATTGAGTCCAACAATTTTTCTACTAAAGCCTCCAAATTCACTATAATGTAGATAAACATACATAGTTGAATAAAAAGCTAGTGACAATTGTATACATGTAATATTTTCAAACTTGTATCACTTACTAATATTCTTTATCTTGTAGAAACCCATCAAGTCTTAATATCTCTGAGTGCATGCCTTGAGGGGCACATCAAGAAAGGTGTGGACAGACCATTGATGCTTCATAGGATTGTTGTCCCTTTTACCACTTATTATCTACACACTTGTCTCCTGAAAACCTTATCCCTAAGCTTGCTATTCTCTATTGAACACTCAGTCATTTCCTACCTTTTTCCACCTTTTACTAAACTTGATCCCATTAAAACTATTCATTGTACTAAGTTGACTGTGTTAACCTTGTATAATTTTGGGTGAAATTCTTTTAGGTTCTAGGTCAGCTCTTGGCTAACCTAGCCTATGACCTAGTGAATTTTTATCCATAACTGTGCAAGGTTGACTAGGTTGATCCTATCAGCTAAAACTATCAGAAGGAAATAGGGTTAAATTTTCCTAAATATAAGTTCATTTTACCATTATTTAGAGAAGATAAAAACAAGTAAGTGCCATTATCCATCTCCTTATCCACCATTCTACTTGAGAATCAAGATTAGGTTTTCATACTTTCTTTGAAAATATAGATCTTGTCTTATGGAGAAGTCTTTTAGATGCATTGATAGGTTGTGTAGCATAGATCTGATTTATCTTTTTCATCCTTACATAACATAACAACCTCTTGCAAATCACATTGGCCAAAGGAGAGATTGAAGCTCGGTGGGTTCATCTTCAAGGTTAGTATTCCTATCTTTGATCTTCCTTTGTAAGAGTAGATAGATATGAATTTGTACTTTTATTTAATGCATTAGGATTACATAAACATTGATGGAAGTATATGTCTTCTATGCATGTTTACTTTTGATTCTTCTTAAACCCACTTTATGCCACAATATTTGGTGAGCACTAGATTAGATTTTAATTTACTTGTTATTAGTTTAGTGAGATATGAAAACATAGGACCTAGATAGGGTTATTGCATGATTGTGCTTGACTAAAGGATTTGTAACCCTCCCTAAGATTTTGTATTGTGATAAGAGATCCCTTAATTGGGTTTAGCAGATCCCCATATTTATCATGTTCTTGATTATCTAATGTGTCCCTAATTGGAAGTGTATGATATGATCTGTCTTCTTTGAGTTAGGATTGATTTATAGACATGATGAATTTCTAATTGCATACATTTTGGTGAAATTTATGTGAATCTAACCATTGAAGGTTTTATCTCACATTTTTCATTATTTTATTTTTCTATATTTATGATATTGGGTTGACAATGTCAGTATAGTTCTAACTTCTATGCGCAGGTTTAACACACAGTCAAATCAATATGAATCTATTCTATCTATGCAAGTTTTTCATTAGGTACATGATACTAGGTCAACTTTGTAAACATAATACATTTTATAAAATTTCAAATAGACTACTAAGTTAACTCTGTCAACATAGTACAATTTTTAGACTTATAGAAAGCATACTAGGTTGACCCTAGCGATGAAGTATACTTTATAGGATTTAGCAATAGGGTTTTATAGAACTAAGTCAACCTAGTAGACTTAGTTTTTATAAATTTCAACTACCTTAAACAAAAAATTTTCAAATTCTAATCATCTTCCAACCTACCAAAGTTCCTTTCTCTCATTTTATGTCATTTATATTATTCATTACAGTTTTGTTTTTCATATTTTGTAGCCTTTAAAACTTCCCCCACACAATAAAATAGGTCAACCCTTATGATGTAGTTCTATATTCTATCTAGAAAACTAGGTAAACACTATTGACATAGTTCTTTTTTAGACCCTTGCTTTAGTAGTGTAGTAGAAACAATGTCGATTCTATTCTATAATATCTCTATATACACTATCATCTTAACCAACATTGTACTATGTATCAAAGGTGGAATTAACACATATATGCTAGTAAATAGCTCATAATTTCATTTTTATCTAATTTCATCCTTAGAATAGATCACATAGTATAATTAGGTGGTTTTTTAATATATCATTTAGTTTCACTATTTTCTCTTTTATGCACACACTACCAAATCACATAATCTTAAAAACATATTTCAACAACTATCTACCCAAGGCCCACCTACTTGGATTTCATCACCAAGGGATAATTTGACTTGGTTTTATTTCTAAGTATAAAAATGTGGTTAATGTTATATATTGTAAAAACACCCAACATCCTTATCGCTATGATGTGTGAAATGAGGGGGTAGGCCCCGATACAAAACTAGTACCATTGCTAATACAGATCCTTTCTAGCCTAAACATCTTAAAACCATCCTTAGATTGTTTTCTAGTTCATTTCTTATAGTAAACTTCTTATCACATTTAAAATCACACTCTAATAATCTAAAAACATTTAGGATGACCACTTAGTCATCATTTATTTTCCAAGTTGATTACTTGCTCTTTGCTCAATTGTAATGTGTATTACAAAAACATGCATTAGCCTGTGTTAGTGCAAGGTTTTGTGTTATCTACCTCAATTATATCATCCTCATTGACCCAATTGATTGTGTTTTTCCTTTCATTATTTCTTTCAAAATTAATTACAAAATTTTCCTATTTTAGTACACAATCATTCTGATTGACACAGTCTCTTATAGACTATCTTTTTTCCCTATCTACAGTACTACTTTTGACCTTGTCAACATAGTAATATTTTTTTATTCTCAAGATATATAACTAGGTTGACCCTATCAACTCTATATTTTTTTGCCTATTTTTAGCCTAGGTTATAGAACTAGGTTGACCCAGTTGACTCTGTATTCCTATTTTCTTAACTTTTAGACCCTATTTTCTATACTAGGTCAACCTAGTTGATTCTTTACTATTATCTACCTCTTCCTGTTTATTTTATTTTGCATCACTTTTTCCTTATCTAATCCTTCTCCTTCATCATGAAATTCTTATTTTAAGATAACACTAAGTTTAATTCAATAAATATGATGAGTCTTACCAACCCTCATAGGGTCTCCCATAATAAGATTAAGGATCATTTCCTAGATGAGAGTAATATTCATATATCCACTCACACAATGAACTATGGGATCCCTCCTCATTCTTCTTCATTATTTGATCCTCTCTTCTCACTTAAATACCAACTCTAATTAGAGTATACCCTTGAAATGCTATTCTTCATCTCTAAATTTACTCAACATCAAGGAAAGGATCCTTCTACCACTTACCATCTCATGATTAGTGGTCAAGTTAAAGATCCTCATTCACATTCTCTCACATTATCATATTTATTTATAGACACTATTTTCTTTGATTCTCAGCCTCTTCCCTCTATTTTTACCCCTTCTCATACCATGACTTCTTCTACCTTCATGCCTAACATCTCCAATAACATGGTAGGTGCTACATCTAGTGGGCCTCTTCCAAGACCTACTCTCCTTAATTATTACACTAGTGCATCATTTTCTACCCATGGTAATAATGCTTATAGTGCTTCCTATTCTAATCCTTTCACTATTCCATCTTTTTCTACACAAGAAAATTTTACCACTAGTGGCTTACATTCTAAAAAATCTTCTCAAGCTCCTAACAACACCAATAATGGTACCCAAGCCACTACTTCCAATTCTAATGATTTAAATAATGCCAATAATGCAACTCAAAACCATAAAATTTTATTAAAAATTCTTAGTCAAATGAATAATTTTCAAGCTCATAATATAAATCAAAAAGTTGTGAATAGAAAACCATCTTATTCATATTCAAACCCACCCTTAATAGATGCCATGGGGCATAAATAATCAAAATGTTCCCCCACCTCCTCTTCAGGAGGCCCATATTAAGCTTATCCCTCAACCTCCTATTGTGTAAAAAGATAATTAAACATCTTAAAAATTAACCTCTTACATCTCAAAACACTAATATTGATATAGGAGGTATCATCCCTACCATTTCTTACAATGGGTCAACTGATCCTACTCTTCATCTAAAAACATTTGAAAATATCTATAAATATTAGGTCATATTAAATACATTTTATGCTACCAATATAGTATCCAAAAACCTCATGGGTGATGCTTTATATTGGCACAACCAACTAAAAACTCATTCTATTACTAGTTTGGAATATTTAGTAAATGCTCTAGTCCAAGAGTTACAAACTAGTGATCTTCTTGAGAATACCTTGGCCCATTTTATAAATTATAAGAAACTTGAAAATGAAATTAATCTATATTTTATTAAAAGGTATAAAATATTATCCAACAAATGTGAACATGACATGGTTGATGATAACCTTTTCTATCTCTTTACCAATGCTCTTTTTCCCAAGTTACAACATTGGGTATGCACTATCTCTCCACATACTTTGGAGAAGGCTATTGAAAAAAATAAATTTCAATATTTCCTTATTCATAAATTAAATCCACCCCAACCTTCTATGAATACTTGTATCTTAATCAAAAATAATAATCATCATGATACCAATGATGGTATCACAAACTTTTATGACACCATTCACACTATTCAAGTTGTTATTCCTAACAAATCTTCATAACCAACTCCCCCTTCTCAATAATTCACCAATCCTCACTTATATTCACCTAATAAAATGAATGTTCAAAAACCTTTATCCTTGGTTGATTTACTAGAACATCTAACTAAGACTCTACCATGATAACTTGATCCCACTCATCTTATGAAATCTTGGTATGATCCTAATAAATTTTGTTGGTTTCATGCTATTTAGGGTCATTATCATGAGAGTTATAGGCAAATTCATAATTTAGCTATGGATTTTCTTCTTGGTCCTAATTTTGACCATGATTCTATCATTTGGAAATTCCAACAAGCTTATGACATTGATTTCAAAACCCATGAAACTAATACTAAATCTCAAGCTTTAAATCAAGCTAATGTTCATTTGGACATCTATACAGACCCTCTTCTAAATCACCAAGATAACCAAGATAAGACCACTCATTCCACCAAAAATATAGATAGTATTATTGATCCCACTCTAGTAGAGAATGTGGTTAATATGACTAATATATGAAGGGTGGTTAATTTCTTTAATCCTCAACCTATCTACAACCCTCCATTATCTCACACATTTCATGTTATCCGAGATTATTCTCCAACTCACTTAAATGAATTGGGGCAAGATTACCTTATAACTTTTGATGAACTAATTTCAAATCCTCCCTTGGATAACACTTCCCATTATATTTTTACCATCCCTTCATTTTATTTATCCAACACCCATGATACTCGAGCTTCTATCAACATCTTCTATAAATTCTCAAAACTAATCTGCATTAACTACTTTAGCTTCTTAACATAGTTTACAACCTTGTTATAAGCCTTCAACCTTTTATCAACATAAATTTGAATGTACTTTAGCTCCTCCTTTAGAGGACCTCCTTCAACACTATGCACCTCTTTTTAACAATCTTCTTATGGGTTATGATGAGTGGGATCCCATCATGTAACTCACTAATCTCCCATCCCAAATTCCATTTATTGAGATTATTATAACCTCTGCATCTCTTTGAAACCATCTCATGAAACTATTGTTCAAAATTAACATCCCTTGTCATCCCCTATACCTTATATAGATCTAAGGATAACATATTACAATAATATAAAGAGATGTACATACATATTAATGAAACAATAAACACTTCTCTTTCCCTCAAGTTTCACATTGCTTCCAAGGTTCCTAATGACATTCTAATTCATGTGGAATATCCTCCTCTATTAATTACTATCCAAATTAGTGATATCCAAGTCAATCATGCCTTGATTGATGAGGGTTCCAACACTTGTATTGTCTCTCACAATTTTATCAAAACTCTTAGATATTCTGAATGCAAACTCAAATATACATGCAACACATGTCAAGGCTACTATTAAAGGTAGATGCCTCCTTTAGGTTGTGTGAGGATTCCCATTACCATCCCACTTGTCACCATTCATGTGAAGGTGATGATATTTAAGTTTCCTCTATCTTAAAACATTTGGGTTGGTAGGCCATGGACTCATCATATGAGATTAGTTGCTTCTTCATCCCACCAATACATTAAATTTTCTCATAATGGAGCTATCTATAAGAATGAAGGTGACACTAACCCTTGGAATTTTGAATAATTCTAAGACTATGATATCTTGAATATTCCTACTCTTAAACCTTTGCCCAATGTTCCATTTCATGAGTCTCAATGATTTAACTTTCACTTCAATTCCACTTGAGGTTATAACAATCATCTTGAACTCATTGGGAATATTCCCCCTAACCTCCTAGATTTTAATGACAATGATCCTGATGAGATCAATCTCAAGATTAAAATTTCTAGTCTCTCACCTCATCTCATTTCTCATTTTCCTACTTCTTTGTAACCTCATTCTCACATACCACCTTATGATGACATCCCCATTGTCTTGAATAAGATTTGATATTCCATTCATCACACCTCATTAGATGACAATGTCATCCCTACCCACATGATTGATCTTCATACACTTGATTATGATGATGGTTATTCCTTAGATGATACATTCTTAGGTGGTCTTGTTTGGTCTTGTGATGCTAATATTATCCATTATCATTCCTCTTTGCTTCAATATTTTAGTGTATCTTCCCATATTCCATTGTATATAATTCTTAATTTTCACATTTTTTATATTTATCATAGGGTAGAGATGTGTAGACACCTTTAGTTTCTAAAGAACCTCATAGGAGTATGTTTATGGATCATGTTATGACTGGGCCATGTCACTTTGCTAGGTATCATGACCCTTATAACCTATTTATCCCTAAGATGAATGAAACTCTCCTTTAACCTTTTATATAACCTTCCCTTACATTAATCAAGCCTACTTTAGATCCCATTATTTCACCTACTTTAGTTGAGTTTATCCTTATTTCTAATCCAATCACTCCTTTCATTGCACCTAATCTAGGCCCTTCACCAACACCACCTTCTCTTGATGATGGTTTGATTAATTTACCATAGATGGCTCCATTGCATACCAAATGTATAAATGAGACTTCCAAAATTTCTTACACTTATGTTATACCTGTTCTTGTGATTAACTCTATTAAGCCTACTCATATACATATATGTTGCTTTTATAGCACAAATAATCATTCATCCATACATTATCATAAGATGTCATAATATATTGGCACTTTGCATCTTTATACCCCTCATTCCTAAGACAAGGCCATACCTCCCTTGAAGTTACTACTTGAGTATATTCTTAAGTATGGATAGGTGTATTATCTTAGGTACCAATGTGGTACCCATAATACCAATCATTGACACATCCTTTAACAACACCTTAAAGATCATATTTTAACTATTTTTGTACATTCTACCATTCCTCCCATAGGTTTTTCCCATAATAAGGCTCCCCTTTCTTCTCCAATGGTTCAACCTCCTATGGTTACATCCCCTCCTATGATCCCTTCTTCACATCCTATACCTCCACCCTTGAATCCTTCACCCATGAACCTTCCCTCACCTATGGATCCTTCTCCACCTATGAGTCCCTCACTTGTGGATCCTTACCCATTTATGATCCCTTCATATCTCATAGAGTCCATTCCCATGCATTCTTCTAAGCATCCCTTGTTTGATAGAACTCCTTAGCATGATCTATCAAGCATTCCTACCTTTCCTATTGAGGAAATTAGATGTGAATTATTTTCATAGATTTCATTGAAGATATATGAGATATTATCTACAATTCACATCCAAATTCATAGAGACTTATCATATGTTATTAATCATGTGTGTGGGAAAATCTATTAGTATTTATGAACACATGCATGTATTCTTACATTTTTCATTAGGATTAGATGTGTGATCTAATATTATCTTTATCTATTTGTTACATCATTTGACTATGTCAAATTCTTATTTATTTTACATGGTAACTTTGATTTCACACTCTATATTGCTCATAATGTCATTTGTGTTTTCTTATGGATGTCTTATTTATCATTGTTTTCTTTTTATTCTTGAGTTTCTTTCTTAAAAAACTCCCTTATTATATTTTTTCATGATTATTTTATATTTTATCTCTATAAACATGAATAATTGTCATAATGACTTGGTTATAAAAACCTTGTTCCCTTTAGTCATTCATTATTTGCTTTGTGATCATTTAGTAAATAATTAATCTAATTATAATATCCTTTCACTGGTACACTTTGGATCTCATTTATTATATTTTTGCAAACTAAGCATATACATGGTTGAGACTTGAGATAAAATGTTGGTTCGTTATTAAGCCTAAGTGTTTTAGTCAGTCTTATCTTTGGTCATTTAGCTTCCTTTAGCCTAATCCTACATCTCATTCATGTGTATCACTCTATCCCTCATGATTGGTCATTCTAAGTCCGTACAAAGGAGGAATCTTAAAATAAAAAATCCTTAAAAACATTCAAAAGCAAAACCATTTAAGAAAAGGTAATAATACAAATGGAAAAAAACATTCAAAATTCTTAAAAGTCAAATCACACTAAAAACATGATTTAAAACACATATCCTTCTTCTAATTGAAGATTAAACTCCATATTTAGCCTCATAATAGAATAAAGGTTCATTGGGGTGTGATAATACAATAAATTAGAAAATGATAACAAAAAATATTTTAGTGATACCTACTTTCTCATGCAAGTACCCAATATTCATAGTAGACTAATAGCTTAGTAAGGGGTCCTGAGGAATGGGGAACATATTATGGGAAGGTAGGTCCATTTTAATTTTTTTGCACCAATATAACTTCATGATTAAATATTATTATCATGCTTATTTTCCTACATAGCTTTGTGTGTATATCAAACATATTTCCTTTATACATTGATGGTCACTAGTCACTTAGTGTCTTATTATGTCCTTAGTATGCCTCCTACCTCTTAAGGTCTTCTCATAAGACACCCAAGTTATGATTTTTACACTCCCTTTTTCACACCCTAAATTCCTCATATTTCCTCTTGATAATTTTTTTTTTAAAAAATTTATCACTCCCTTAGGGATTCCATTTGTGAGTTGCATTGTAAGACCACAGATAGGACTTGGCCTTCCTCACAAATTACCAAAATTTCACATTTATATTACCAACATCCATTTTTAATAGATTTTCACTCATTCCACCTCATTAGTGTTCCCTTTGTGAGTTGTAATGTAAGATCATGGGTAGGACTTGGCCTTCCTAACAAAAATTTCCAATAATCCAAGTCATAACAAAATTACCTATGTCAAATATGGGATAAGATGTGATTGATTCTAAAGTTACACATCATTGACATGCTTCCCAAATTGATTTAGTATGTTTTATGATTACTTTATTTTTCTTTCACATTTATCTTCTTATTTTCTAATTGCATGTAAAAATCCAACCATTTCTTATACTTTTCATACTTTCCAGCTTGACGTAGTGTGATAAATTTAAGATCAATTTTGTAATTTTTTATTTTTTTATTATACTTCCCAATGTGATTTAGTATGATTTATTAAATTAAATAAGTTTTTTTTACCATTTTTATTTCACATGCTTTTCTATTTTATTACATTATTTTCATACTTCTCAATGTGATTTAGTGTGATTTCACTTGTTTTAATTTGGTGCCAATTTTTCTCTTGGTTAAATTTTTTTTTTGCCATACTATTTTACCACCATTTGGTTATTTATACTTACTCATTTTATTCTTATTACACATTTCCCAACATGAAATAGTGTGCAGTACATTTATTTTTGATTGATTATATTTTACCAAACCATTTTTGTCCATTTTTTTAACCATGCATGTGTCCTACATAATGCTAAAAAAGAAACCACAACTCGTATATTTACTATATAATATATATAAACACCTAAATATATTTTCTAAAAAGAAATATATCCAAGCATACACAACCATAACCATAAATAAACACATACAATCAACATCTAACTACCAAAATTATATATATATATATATATCATGATTTGATATAAAGTAAAACAATATCCATCATCCCATATCTATATTTGAACTCTATCATATCTATCTCATGGCTTATCCATTCTGCCCATAGATGCCTCAGACTATCCCCTCTGAATAGTACATTGTAAATAGGTTGTTCAAGATCTTAGACCTATTGCTTATCCCTATAGGTTGGCCACTGGGTCTATACCTATGATAGTTAAGTATGTAATTATGCCAACTAAGTTATGGTAGACATATGTATGGATCTCTCTTGAGCTAAGGCCAACCATAAATTTGCCTCTCCCACTTCTACCACTTTTGGTGGTAATGGTTCATTCTTTCATGCCCATACTCAACTCACAGCTCTCCTAATAGTCTAAACTAGTTCCCTGAGTTGCAGTATCCACTAGTGTCGTTAGGTCATATAGTGTCAATGCGTCATCATAGATCTCATGGAGTTATCCCATCACCCAGGATCCCCATCCAGTATTCTCCTCTATAGGGTGTAAAAAATTCAAACCAAATAAATATTAGATCACAAATATATATGAAAACTCTATCTATCTATAATCTACCTTAAATAAATTAAACAAAATTTTAAGCCATCTATTATTACCTATCTATGTGTTTCCTACTACCATCTTGCCATTTTCATGACCACCAAACATAGTCTCTCCATCGACACATTTTTTGAGAACCTCATCTATGGGTCACTACCTAAAAGTAAATCCTAGATTCACCACTTATGCCCATCTCAAGCTATGCCTAAGTGGTACCTCTATCACCCAAATCTATATTGGCACACCTAATGGGTCATCTAGGATGACCATTATCTCTATTCTTTCCTATTATTGGTGTCTCTATCGATGGTGTGATTGAGGTGGTCAGCACTCCTCTTACTATGGTGTGGGAAGTGGTACCTTTGACACTCCTACATCTACATCCATATCCTTTATATCTACTACATATCATGCTCAACCAATCTATGGTCTCTCATTTTATGGTCTAATCATTATCTTAGAAATTACTAGCCCTAATTCTCATACCCTTGGTTTTCTCACATGCCTAGCCCAAAATGTGTCTGCCACTATCGACACCACTAGGTGAAGGAGTCCCATCTATTCAAGTACATGTACCACTGGATACAACTCTATTCACCAAGTATAGTGGCCTATAGTCTATGTTCATACCAATATTAGTATTACTATCTCCCAAATTAGCCATACCATAGTAATGTGCCCATATGGTTTCCACATAATGTCTTCTCACCTAACCATCTATAGTTATGGCATATGGGGCATAACCTATGCTATCTGATCCTACCACCACCTCTATACCTAAGGCAATTAATAATCAACCACATGGGGTAACCCAACTAATAAGTACATCAAGAACCTCTCATATATGTAAGTAGTCATCAAGATAATAGTACCCATGGTATTTTTCCCTCTAGACAACATCTCATACATTTTAGGTATAATCCAGACCTACATGATAGAATCTAAATCACATAGTACCCCATGCTCTAATATAGTTTGGCATAAGGCTATCACATATAGTGGTACCTTACCATATTACTTGTGACACAAAACCCATAATATCAAAAGTCTTATAACCACCTTTTGGATATCCAAAATTTGAGATGTATAAATTTTAAATAGGTTAACTCTCAGCCTAAATTATATATTATCTTAACTCATTTCTCATATAACTAAGGCTCTCCTCTCCTCCTATCCATTTGGTACTCTCATGATCATGGGCATACCTCTTATTAGTAGTTCAAGAATCACATGGACATCTTTTAGGGTGACACTTGCCTTAATGGTATCACATCCACATCCCATCTAAATGTGTTAGTCAATCATTCTTAGGCTCCCAAGAACATAACTATCAAATCCAAATTCAATAGGACTCGACACATATATATATAATCCCTCTTAGACCTAATCCAACCAATATCGATTGATTCTTTGCTTTAAATTGCTCTAATATGTTTGGAATCCATGCCACATCCACCAAGCACCAAAATCTTAGACACCCTTACAACCATAAAACAATAAAATATGTATTAGATCCTCCGTGTCATTTATAATTAAAATACATTTATTTCAAATTTTAATAAAAATAAGCCTAAATTACTTTAATCTATCCATTTTAATCATTTTGACTTATTTTTAGTCTGCTCAACCATTTTAGTCCTTAGTCAACCATTCTGGGCCTTTCTATCACTCTTTCAACCTCTTTCTCACATTTTCATACTATTCTAGTCACCTAGTCAAACACTAGGTTGACCATTTTTTTTTCATTTTGACCAAGTTGTCTTAACAAACTAAGTTGACCCTTTATTTCACCCCCCTTAGTATTAAGTTGTCATTGTGGATTATTTTACTAAGTTGGTAGTTATCTACTAAGTTGGTAGTAGTGTACTAAGTCGACATATAACTACTAAGTTGGTAATGTAGATTTAACAAATTTTCAGCCTACTAGGTCAATTGGGTTGACCTAGTTGGTTTTTCTTACTGACCCATTTCATTATTAGTAATAAATGCCTTTTAGTAGTTATTACTCTAATCCCTTTAAGCCTATTTCCCTATTTAGTTTCTACTACCCTTATTAACTTTTTTAGGTTTATTTTAGTTCTTAGAATTTCTCTAAATTTCAATTTTTTATAAAATACTTAAATTCAATAAAATATTCAAAATTGAGTTCGAAATTCTTAGTTGCCTACCTATGCTAAACTCATTGCAACTACTCAGAGTCCCTCTCATCTCTATTGTCATCACTCACCATCCTCACTCTATTGCCTCTCATTTGGTCTCTTAGAGATATTTTTCTCTCACTCACAAGTCAACAATAATAAATGACTTCCCTTGCATCCTATTTAAACTTACTTTTCACAATTTTCTACATTTCAAATATTTTTTATCAGATTCCTTGTTTTGATCATATTTTTATTTCTACTAAATCATTTTTCAAACCATAAAATGTTTTTGAATCATGATTTCGTAGAGAAGCTTTTTCATTAATATATGCCTCTATTCCAAAAAATTCAATTTTTGGCTATTTTTTGCACTAATCTCTATAGGTTCACCTAATGTTCTTCACATTGGACTCCTTCACTTCTCTTGTAGTCTAATTATTTATCTAAAATACTAAGGTAATTAAAGTTATGTGTTTTTTAATTCCATCCTTTCATTTATCTTATTTACTCCTCACTCCATTTTATTTAGCATCAATATTATGTGTTATCATTTTTTATTCCCAAAGCTCCATTCTGTGTTACACTCACATGGCACATGATGACATTTGAGTGATGCATAATATTTTAGAATTTTTATCACTTATTGATGATCTTTATTTTTCAATAACCTATCAAGTCTCAATATCTTTGAATGCACTTAAGGGGTGCACTAGGAAAGGGATGGGTAGACCATTGGTGTTTCATAGGATTGTTGTCTCTTTTACCACTTATTATCTAAAAACTTGTCTTTTAAAAACCTTATCCCTAAGATTGTTCTTATCTATTTCACACTCCTCAATCATTTTCTACCTTTTGTCCCCATTTTCCTAACCTTGAGCCCCTTTTGAATGTTCACTTTACTAGGTCAATTTAGGGTTTAGGTCAGCTCTTGGCTGACCTAGCCCCTGTCCTAGTGAATTCTTTTCCATAACTATGCTAGGTCAACTAGTTTGACCCTATCAACCAAAACTTTCATAAAGGCTTAGGGTTAAATCCACCTATATATACAATTTCATTTTTCCATTATTTAGAAAAGAGAAGAAGTAAGATCCATTGTAAATCTACTTATCCACCATTCTACTTGAGAAACAAGCTTAGGGTTTCATACTTTCTTTAGAGATATGAATCTTGTCTTGTGGAGAGGTATTTTGGATACATTGATAGGTTGTGCAGACTAGATCTGATTTATCTTTGTCATCCTTACATATCATAAAAACCTCTTGTGAATCACCTTGGCCAAGAGAGAGATTTAGGCTCGACAGGTTCCTCTTCAAGGTAAGTATTCCTAACTTTGTTCCTACTTTATGAGTAGACAAATATGCATTTGTACTTCTCTTCTATGCATTAGGATTCTATATACATTGATGTGAGTATATATATTTTATGTAGGTTTACTTTTTTTGTTTTTTACCCCCACTTTATGCCATAAGATTTGGTGATAACTAGATTAGATTTTATTTTACTTGTTATTAGTTTAGTGAGATATGAAAACATAAGAACTATTTAGGGTTATTGCATGATTATTATTAAATGAAGGCCTTGGAACCCTCCCTACAATTATGTATTCTAATAAGAGATCCTCTAATTGGGTCTAGTAGATCCCCATATTGTTCATTTTCCTAATTATCTAATTTGTCCCAAATCGGAAGTGTATGGTATGATATATATTCTTCAAGTTAGGATTGATTTATAGACATGATGAATTTTTAGTTACATATAAAGTAACCTATAATTTATAACAACACTAAAATAAATAATATTAAACACAAAATTCAAGCATAAACAACAAAAACTATAAGAAAAATGTTATCTAAGTGCAAGAGAAGATGACAAGAAGATTAAAAAGATGTGGGAAATGATCCCATCGGGTATGCCAAAAATATATGAACTAAAATTTAGATATGAAATAAAGTAAACTAATCTTAAGCTAAGCTAAAAGTCAAATAAGTTAGAGTAAAAAATGAAGAAAACAACAATCAAAAGTTCACACTTTGAATATAATACTCCTCCATTATGATGTATATCCGATTTGATATTTCAAGTATGCGGTGCTCACTCCTCTAATGCAAAGAGAGAATTAGCAGCATTTTAGTGCAAAAGGATGAATTTTATTCACTTTTTGTATAATTAATCAATATATTATGATTCAAAAATATATGATTATGATTATGAGTATGATTATGATTGTGATTCTTGATTGTGATGCTTTAAAATGGATATTTGCAAGTTTATTTATAGAAGCTTGGAAAAGTATCAACGGTGGAGGATTATTCAAAAAAATTCAATGCTTCAAATGATCAACAGTGGAGGATGAGTCCTCACCAATGAGGATGGAGAAAGTTTCAACCTACTTGAGAAAAGAGTGGGTTTGGTTAGCTAACTTAACTAGACTTAGTCAATTTTATTGATAACTAAGGGGATGAGTCATAAGAGGTGGATAAATTTGTCGATTTGGTTAGGATGAGGGAGAAAAAGGTGGGAAAGGTTTGAATACATGGAAATCCATATTTTAATATTTAAAATAAGGATTTAAAGGTGCATAATTTACTTATTCAATATGTTAAATTATTCAATTATTTTATTTTAGGAGGAAATGTTATTTATTAAGTTTAAGAAGAATTATTAATAGATTAAGGTGCATTTCAAAACTAAATGAAATTTAGGTGTTTACACAAGGAACTCTTTGTTTCTATTCAAATTTGCTTTTCAGATTTAAGAGAGAGAAGAAACTAAAGAAGTAATGGTCAAGGCTTGTGAAGTACCTGGATATAGACTGCGCACCGTAAATCCAGACGCTGTGAATACTCCTCTTTGGCTGTGAAGGAATAACACCTGAAAGAGATAAACACTAAAAACACGAAGAATGTTAGTTGATAAGAGAGTGGATTGCCAAGCAAAAGCTTGGTCCTAGAAGCGCTAAGGCTTATTCAAGGATGACAATCCACTGTTTAAGACAGAATATGATAGGGACAGAAAAGAGAAATAATGAAAGATGTGAAAAGAAAAGACTAAAAACAAATGCGTACCTGATAAGCTGTAATCTGGTAAACACAGTTGCTGACGTCGATGGTATTGCCATCGTCGGTCAGAAGGTTGCCGACGTCGGTTGGAGAAGTGACCGGCGTCGGTCGGGGCAATAGTCAAGAGCTGGTTACAGGATTGGTTTCAGGGCTATAGGATAGTCTATGGTCTTGTCTGGGGGTCTGGGGTCTGTGAGGGTCTATTTGAGGTCTAAGGGACATAGAATATCATTTGGGAATAGACTGGATAAGTGACAGAGGTGAAAGGCAGAGAAAGGCGGATGGACAGGAGAGAGGGCTTTTCAGCCTCTCCGGGAGGAACAGAGAAGATTTTGGTGAAGGATATTGGAATAGACAGAAGACAGAGTATTTGATATAAATGAAATGATATAGAAATAAAGATAGCACAAATACTTAGCTGTGTTGAATAGTTGATGAAGATAGCATGCAATCCCGGTACAAAATGTTGGATACAAGATCTCAGTGCCTGAGAGAAGTTGTCAAGTATGCTGATCCCTGCAAGAAAACAAGATGCCAGAACACCAAAAAGCAAGAGCACCAGAGCTTTTGTTTTGCCGAAAGAGAGATTCGCCTGTTAGATCACCCGAGATTCAAAAACTCCTAATTTTGATTGTGATTACCCAGAAAGAGGAAGAGAATTCTGTTAAGTATAACCGACGTCGACGATTCCGCCGGCGTCAGCCGATAGGTGGCCGACGTCGGCGGAGTTAGAACGGGCAGAAGAAGCCACCAAGCCTATTTTTCATCTGCCAAGTGTTCTTATGCATTGGAGAATGTTGAGGGTTGTGCTAAATACGCACGAGAGTTTGTTAGGAGGTTAGAAGAATTAGGGAGAGATCTTGAGTGAGTCATAGGAGGAGAATTAGTCTAAGGTGAGGTGTCCATGCGAGGTGTCCTAGGCGAGGTGTCAAAGGAGAGGGGATAAAAGGGGCCTTATTTAATTAAAAATAGATGTTTATTTTCAACTAATAAGACTTAGGTGGGTTAGGGACCAAGAAGGACTAGGGGGGAGAAAGGAAGACCAAGGGTTAGACACTTTTTAGGTGTCTACATTTGCCCCTTTTTGTCTTGTTGGTTGTTCTGGACGAACTGCAAGACAAAAACAGGAGTTGGTTGCCCCAGGTATGGGATAAAGTTGATCAAGTGAACTGCAAGACAAAAATAGGCGAGAGTTGGTTGTCTTGATTATGGATAAGGTATCCCCCCTCAAAGTAGGAGTTGAGAGAAGGGAACCTGGAATCGGGTGCTGATTTGACAAAAGGTGGATGAGAAGGATGAAGAGTGAGTGAAAACGCTACAAAAGTCATGGTTGCGTGCATGCCACTGCACGAGATGGTCAGGTCAATTGTCGCAGGTCAAGGGTCGAAGAGTGCCAAAATTGAAATAATCGGGCCCCAGCATTTAGTCGTCTGCTGATTGGGTTATTCAACCGTAGTTGTAGCTCCAAATGGTCATCGTGTTCCAAGTATCCCGGGCTTAGGAAGTGCTCTTGAAAACACGAAAAAGTCACAAGTAGTGCAGATCAACTGGCGTGTGATCCTATACTTGTGAGGGTCCAAAAATATAGTCTGCAGACAAATTTGCTAACCAGTCGTGGAATAGCATACAGGCAAAAACAACCAAGGCAAATGCTTTGGAAGTAGTCGCGGTTTAGGAGATGGGCATGATCTCCAATGTCTGGTGGTCGATGGATGGATGCAAAAAGTAATCTAAATGTGCCCCAAGGGGCCAAAATGACATGGTCTGAAGGACTTGACTTGATTAAGGACATGATTTAGGTCATATGGAAGAGGGATAAAAGGTTTGAAGGCCACCGACGTCATCTATAAAACCGACGTCGGTGCCAAAAATAAACTGACGTTGGCAAAAAAAATCGGCTGATGTCGGCAGCCTAGGGCACGCGGTTGCCGACGTCGACGGCCCGCCAAATCCGACAAAACCGGATTGGTGGCCCACCAAAAGGCATTTGCTATTTGATTGAAAGAGAAAAAGGAGCTCTAAAATTTTGTTGAGTGATAGTGACCTTGAGCTGAGCCAGGGAGTAGTGCGAGGTGGCAGAAGAGCATGGTGGAGAGAAGGAGCTGATTGGACGCTGCAAGGATGCGTTTGAGTCAGCAAGAGCGTGCAAAGCCATTAGGACAAAAGAGATGGCAGAGGGGAGTAGAGGGCCCGCAAGAGGTCCACCACCAGTGGCACTCATCGTGCCACCACGCTAGCGTTGACGGGATGAGGTAGGAGAGTCTTTGAACCCTATTTGATTGATTTTGCTTTTGAATTCATTTTTGATATTTTTGTTATTTTAGGCAGAAATTGAGGGGGGGAGGGTAGCTAGGAAGGTGGGTAGGTTGTCTAGGAGAGTTTAGGAGTAATTTAAAGGGTTTTTTGGGTAGTTTAGGAGACAAAATGGGGAATCCCTAAAAATTAGGGCTCGCCCCATTCAGCCCTAGGGCCGAACCAGTCACCGACGTCGGCGATACCACCCGCGTCGTCTGACCAGCGACCGGCGTTAGTCACTGACCTGCCGACATCGGTCACTAAGTGACCGACGTCGGTTAGGAGAGTGCCTTCGCCGGCACGCTAATTGATGTCAGTGGCTGCCTAGTCAAAAGAGGAATGTAAAAAGTTTAAGTCGAGGGGTTGAAATTACGTTTAAGGACTTCTCAGGTATCAGGGTAGGCATAGATGATCAAATAGGTTGGTAAAATAGGAAAAGTAAGAACAATGTTAACATGAGATTGCTTTCGGTGGGTACAGGATAGACAGACTCTGATGCTGTGGGATCGCCTCCCGACTTTGCTGACATGGATGCGTGGAGGCGTGTCCATCGAGGAGTGGGCGCAGATGAGTGCAGTCAGATTAGGTGGGCTGAGACGTTACTACAGAGTGGTGAGGGACGTGAGCCTCATGGTGGCTTTGATCGAGTGGTGGGACCATGCCACCAACACCTTCCACTTGCCTATGGGTGAGATGATAGTCACGGTTGAGGACGTCTACCAGATTTTGCGGCTACCGGTGCACGGAGCAGACTTATATGCGTGCTCGAGAGAGGCGCATGACATTCATATGGTTACGCTGTTTGGAGAGCATGCCGTAGAGACAAGCTACCACTCAGCGAGTTTTGCCTATGAGCCATTATACACGGCGGATGAGGAGGCCCATCGACTAGCGATTTTGATGATGATTGGTATCACTGTGTATGCATTGCCAGATGCAGAGGGCGGCAGGTTTTCAGTTGCTATGACTAGAGTTTTGATTGATATGCTGGAGCAGTGGATAGTGTTTGCCTGGGCACCTGTGTTTTTGGCCCAGGTGTACAGAGAGCTGTGGGGTATCAGCCAGCGGTGGTGGTACAGTCTATGTGTGGGCCACCTGCTACATTGCTGGGCCTATGAGCACATAGTAGTCACACGACCTCTCGGCCTCCCAGTGGTGATTCAGGCCAATTTAAGAGTCAGATTCAGGCACTGGCACGAGGTTATGGCGCAGACACGAATGGATGGAGTGGTCAGGGATGTTGACCACTACAAGGGAGTACTAGAGGGTTTGATCTTGGCAGACATCATCTGGAGACCATATTTGGTCTATCCAGCATTCAGAGACTAGGGAGAGCAGCTGGTTGGAGCTCAGAGCCAGAGATGGGTCAGGGGTAGACGAGCCAGTGAGCTCAAGAGGATCCCTGTAGAGAGAGTGCGGTGCCAGTATGGGCTGTTATAGGATGTGCCTCCCACCTTCCCACAGTATAGGCGGGATGACATAGAGGCACCGCTCCCACTTCCAGAGGAGACAGAGGAGCCTGATTTTGAGGAGTTGCCAGTAGGACCTAGGATAGTGGACCCAGGGTGTATAGAGGCTTACACGACATGGTGGACAGGTCAGTACAGAGGGATACAGGTCAAGCAGCAGCCAGATCTACAGGCCATCACCAGGGAGCGGGATACAGCCCGCGAGGAGAGAGACACGGCTCAGGCCCAAATCTCAGTTTTGCAAGGTCAGCTGGCAGGGGTGATTGGGCAGCTTATGGTGATGATAGGGTAGGTGGCAACGTTGACAGCATAGGTCACTCTGTTACAGGGACAGCTGGCCGCAGCTCAGGCACAGGCAAGTGCAGGGTAGAGTTTTGGAGGGTAGGGCCCACTATAGCAGCCATCATTTTCACAGGGGGCAGGACCATTAGCATCGGTGCAGCTAAGTCAGCCACAGCCACAGGGGTCAGGACAGGGCACAGGGGCAGGGCAGATGGGTCCACCGTAGACTGTATCTATGGTTAGATACAATGATGCACTGGACGAGATCGCATACTATGAGAGGGCCATCAGGGGGATCCCTCATATACAATGATACTCAGAGATGAGGGCGAAGCAGAGCAGATAGAGATCGATGTCACGAGTGATGGCTTTAGGGTCACGCAAATGATAGAGGTCAGAGGGAGGAGGGGATACAGCCTCTTCTCGACCACTGCAACCACCACCACAGCCACAGCCTTGAGGGCAGCCCCAGAGTTGTATTATTATTATTATTATTATTATTATTATTATTTTTTTGATGTATATACCGGCCTGCGAGCCGAAGACGAGAGATGTATTTGATTTTTGAGAGCGAGAAACGGATACAGGTTGTGTTTGCTTTGTATAAAACTGATTTTTTGATATATATATGATGAGATTTTAGCTATTGATGTGTTATGGAGATGTTATAAATGTTTGATGTGTTTCATGATGCATGTTTTGATATGATATGTATGATGATTATGATGATGCTAATGATGAAAATGATGTAAATGTTATGTTTAATGATGATATAGTGATTTATGATGATTAGATTATGATAGATGTGATATAGAATGTTTTAACTTGTGGATTATGCAAATTTTTAATAAGTTATGATGGATGAAATTTATGACTAATGACTTATGAGTATATAATGAAAATGAGAGTATATTAATGATTATGTGAATATATTTATTGACTGTGATGTGATTGACAGGTGACGAGAGAAGGAGATTGAAGAAAGTGATGAAGAAAGTGGCCGAGCTAACCACAGAAGACCCCATGTCAACTTAGTGCTACCTACATAGCCCCTATTGTTAGGGGCCTCAGGCCTATGTAGTTCTCCCTAGAAGGGAGGAAGAGTCATGGTTATGGTTGAAAAGGGTTTGGTTGAATGTGACTAAAGTGTAAAAAGAGAAGTGAAAGGCATATTTGCTCTTTCATTGACAAGGACCAAAAAGTCAGTATAGATAGGGGTTATTAGAACCAAGAACCCCATTATGCATTGCGTCGTTGACCATAAGTTATGCTAGAGTGGTGATCGAATCACTTTGACACTAAAGTGAGCTCGAAGTCCCTTGAGCAGGTTATAGGAAAGGAGGATAGGACAACCCATTTTAAGAGCAAAGATAACTTTGCCTTTTTTTATAGGAGATCCTAAGACAACATAAGCCAAGTCCATGACTTTTTTTTTTTTTTTTTTGAGGCTAATCAATACGGGAAGCCTGTATAGTGATGTCATTGTGCTTGACGGTCAGTTATGAAGCTGATCAATGCGAGAAGCTCCTAAGATAGTGTTGTTTATTGCCAGATTTAGTCATAGCCATCCTTCAAGGGAGTGGTCTAGATCTTTGCTTAATAAGAGGGCTTTTGAATAGCTGTCCTTCGAGGGAGCAGTCTATTAGTTACAGCAATGATAGTACAGCTGTCCTTCAAGGGAGCAGTCTGCTTTTTAATTTGATTTTATGACCTTGGTTATTTTGACATCTTGATTGATTGTTGATAGGAATTTGAGTCATGGACAAGACTTATAAAAGTTCAAGGGCTCCCTTTTATTAGGACAAAGTATCCATACTATATAAAAGGGTTTTAGAGGATTTATTAAAGGAAGTAGGGTTGAAAAATAATAAGATTAGTTGGATGAGGGATTGCTCAAGGGACGAGCTCAAGTTAAATGTTAAGTAAATGAGTACTCAACTAGCAATAAAATGGTCGTAGATGCAACGCATTAAGGGGTTTAGGTTCTGGTCGGCCTTCAAGAGAAGACAGACGATAAGTCCCTGATCCGTACTTGTGCGTGATAATGTAGGGTCCAAGCCAATTAGGAGTGAATTTGCCTCGCTTACTTCACTCCATATTAGTCACATGTTGATTCTCTTTGAGGATGAGGTCTCCGATATTAAAATCTCGTTCTCTCAGATTTTTGTTATAGGCTCATCTGATTCGACTTTGATAGACATGGAGATGATTAAGGGCAGCAAGACGACGCTCATCAAGTAACTCTAATTGAGCTAAACGATCTTGATGAAAGTCATCATTAGAAAGAATGTCACGTAGAGAAATGCGAAGAGATGGGATCTGTACTTCGAGAGGTAGGACAGCCTCTGTTCCATACACGAGAGAAAAAGGGGTAGCGCCCGTAGAGGTTCGGATGCTAGTGCGGTAAGCCCACAAAGCGAAGGGAATTTGAATGTGCCAGTCCCTTCCAGTGTCGTTGACCACCTTCATGAGAATTTTAGTTAGAATTTTTTTAGAAGCCTCTGCCTGCCCATTTGCTTGTGGGTAGTAAGGCGAAGAGAAACTGAGCTTGATGCCAAATGAATCGCATAGCTTTTGGACAGTTTTGTTTTTGAAGGACTTGCCATTATCGGTGATGATTTTATGAGGGACACCGAAGCGACAGATGATGTGGTGATTGATGAAGTCGACAATTTTGTCAACTTTTGTAGAGACAAGAGGAATAGCTTCCACCCACTTAGTGAAATACTCAGTGGCGGTAATGATGGACTGATGACGAAGAGATGAATGAGGGTTAATCTCACCAATGAGATCTAAACCCCATTATGAAAAAGGCCAGAAATCCTGAGCAACTTGTAAGGCATGGCTGGGGAGATGAAACAAGTTAGCATGCTGCTGGCACTTGACGCATCACCGAACATAATCGCTATAGTCTTGATGAAGAGTAGGCCAAAAATAGCCCAGACGAAGGATGCGCTTGGCAACCGAATTTCCACTGAAATGTATGCCACAAATCCCATCGTGGGCTTGCTTAATGGCATGAGAGGCTTCAGTGGAGGTGAGACAGCGAAGAAGGAGGCCGTCGAAACCTCACTTATAAAGAAGACCACCTAGCATGGTATAGCGAACAGTGCGTTTGATGAAAGCTCGTCGCACATTGCTAGAGAGGCCGGGAGGAACGAGAGAAAGAGATAAGTAGTCCACAAGTTGTTTATACCATACATCTTGTGAACTAGAGTCTATGGTGTGGATGAGATTGATGTCAGTGGAAATGTATGAAGGCAATGGCACACGATGTACCATGACATAAATTCTTGATGAGGATGATGACGATGAAGGAATATGAGAGGCAAGTGAAGCCATGGTGTCAGCAAATTTATTCGTCGATCGAGGAATAGTCTGCAATAAGTGATGGTCAAAAGATGCAAGAAGAATGTCAACACAGTTTTTGTACCTTTGCAAAATTTCATTTTTGCAGAGATATGAACCGTTGACCTGATTGACGATGAGTTGCGAGTCACCGAAGATGTTGATGGTCTTGATGTTGAGGGAAAGGGCGGTCTGAAGTCCCAAAATTAAGGCCTCCTATTCGGCCATATTATTGGTACATTCAAAGTCGAGTTTAAAAGACAGAGGCATGGGCTCCCCTTCGAAAGGGATGAGAATGACCCTGGCACCTCCACCGAGTTGACATTTGGAGCCGTCGAAGAACATGGTCATCTGATAGATGGCGTCATCGGTGGAAAGAGTGGCGATGGACTCGTCAGGAAACTCACAGTGAGAAGGTTGATTGTCAGGAAGTGGGGCATCAGCTAATTGATCAGTGATTGCTTGCCCCTTTATAGATTTTTGTTGGACAAATTCAAGGTCGAGCTCAGCAAGCAACATGAGCCACTGAGCCATACATTGATTCTGATAAGGCTTGGAGTGCATATACTTGAGAGGGTCAGTGTGCGTGACGACGAAGGTTTTGTGGTTAAGAAGATAATGGTGGAGTTTAGTAGCAGCAAAGACTAATGCCAAACAAATTTTCTCGGTATGGGTGTACCGAGTTTCATAGTCGACTAATGTTTGGCTGATGTAGTAGACCGCAACTCGTGGTGTTGCTCGTCTCGATGCGCGATCATGGCACCTAATGAATGATTGGTTGCGAAGATATAAAGGTAAAAAGGTTTATCATCTTGAGGTAGAAGGAGGACAGGTGGGGAGATTAAATAGCGTTTAAGGGCTTCAAAAGCCTCTTGACAATCCTTATCCCATGTAAAAGAGATGTCCTTTTTAAGAAGATGATGAAAAGGTTGGCAGTGATCAGAAAGTTGCGAGATAAAACATCGAATGGACTGGAGTTTCCCTTGCAAACTGCGAAGCTGCTTGAGATTAAATGGGGGTGGCATTTCAAGGATAGCGTGGATCTTGGCGGGATCTATCTCGATGCCACGGAAAGAAACAATGAAGCCTAGAAGCTTACCAGAGAGGACCCCAAAAACACATTTCTTGGGGTTAAGGCGAACATTGTATTAAAGAAGTCGAGAGAAGATGATTTTGAGAATAGTCAGATGGTCACGGCAAAGTTTGGACTTGCCTAATAGGTCATCCACATAGTCTTCCATGATTTTATGGAGGAGATCGTGAAAAATGTAGGTCATAGCACGCTGATAAGTGGCGCCTACGTTCTTTAAGCCGAAAGGCATGACCTGATAGCAAAAAGTCCCCCATGGGGTAATGAAAGTGGTCTTGTGCTGATCTTCCAGTGCAACCAGGATTTGATTATATCCTGAAAATCCGTCCATGAGAGATAACATCTCATGACCGGCCGTGAGATCAACAAGCTGGTCAATGTTTGGAAGAGGAAAGTTATCCTTGGGACAAGCCAAGTTGAGGTCACGATAATCTGTACAGATTCGAATCCCCCCAGTCGCTTTGGTAATAGGAACGATGTTGGATACCCACTGTGGATAATCGATGGGTTGGATGAAAGAGACTGAAAGAAGACGCTGAATCTCTTCTTTAACAAGAAGTGCAACACAAGGATGCATTTTGTGAAGCTTTTGCCTAACAGGCTTAGCCTCTGGGTTTGTGACGATGTTATGGGTAGCGATAGTGGGGTCAATGCCAGACATATCACTATAAGTCCAGGCAAAGGCCTTGCTATGGTCAGAAAGGAACTGGGTATAGTCAAGCTACTCCTTAGTGTCTAAAGATTGACCAATCTTTAAGACATGAGGAACATCAGAAGATGGAAGGTTAATGTTAATGGTCGATTCATTTAACATAACCTGCGTTTCAGAAGGGAGAGAGCATTGAATGAAAGAATCATCAGCGCCCATATAGGTAAGAATGGTGTCGTCATCTACACAGTGGATTTTGTTGATGGTTGATGAATCATCGTCTATCATGCTAGGATAAATGAGAGGAAGAGATTTGGGAACCCCGTGGAGCTGATAGGTTAGGGGTTTTAATCGGATGGTGTTTATGGAAAAAAAAAACTAGGAGGGATGGAAACCACCGACTCCGTAGGTGAGGATGGAAAAATTGGTGAGTCTAGAAGAAATTGGTCGATGGCTAGTTCAGGGGAAAGGTTTGTGGAGGCCTCAGTGGGTTCTTGGAAACCCGGTCCATACCTTTTCTTTGCATTATCGTCATTGGGTGTTTCGACAGGCTGATGAGAACCTTGTTCGTAACGTCCAAAGCTGAAACCCTTCCATGCACACCTATAAAGATAGGTATGTGCAAAGGTGGGGTTGCTAAGAAAGGAGAAATCTGATGTGAAGATTTGAGGCGAAGAAGAAGGATTTGATTCAGTAGGGGCTTGATCAAGCCCCCCATAGACAAGATTAGTGCGAAGGCTAGGAGGACCATAAGGAATGACCATCCCGATCTGACAGTCATAGTTTGGGTGTTGATGAAGTTATCCATACTCTTGAAGAGTTTGGAACATGTCTAGAGTAAGGAGACGATATTGTCCTAGTGAAAGTCTTTGGAAGATGTCATCCATGGGGTCCTTAGCTGGTAATTGAGAAGAGGATGTGGTGGCGACCGTTGTTTGTGTACTAGTTGACGCTTCTGCGGATGGGGATGATGTTTGGGTTGATGATTTAAGTGGGATAAGAATGTCGTTTGGGCTATAGGTCGTGTTACAGGTCTTAAATGGAGATGGATCGGCAGGAATGACATGGATTTGTTTGTCATGTTCAAATTTGACACAACGGTGGAGTGTTGAAGGGACGCAAGCCATGGCACGGATCCAAGGTCGCCCTAAGAGGATGTTGTATTGTAATTCTCCTTCAATGATGTAGAAGAGCTCCGGGATTGTGCGTGGCCCAATGCGGATGTGAAGGACAACAGTGCTGATAGTGTTAGCAGTTGTGTCATTAAATGATCTAAGGATTGCGTCAATTTTTGATACGCAATTCTTTGGAAGGGCCAATTGGTCAAAGGCGTGGGAGGAAATGATATTGATGCTAGCGCCCCCGTCGATCATAACTCGTTTAATACGAGTTCGATCAACGTAGGCTATGATGAAAAGGGTGGCGTCATGATCTTTCTCGGTAGAGGTAGGAATCTCAGAATTATTGAAAGTGATGGATGCGATGGGAGATAAAGAATGGACTAAGGCAGCAAGTGGTTGAGGGTCTTCAGGTTGAACCTCAGATGCCTGTAGGGATTTGATTAAAGCCTCGCGATGTTGGGGAGAGCTTTGAATAAGGTCATATAGGGTCATTTTCACAGGCATTTGGTGAAGTTGTTTTATCATGGATTCTGTGATTGCCTGTGAAGAAGTGGGTTGGGACGCACCTAAGATGGAAATCTTGGGTTTTGGTGGTTGAGGTGCTTGGACAAAAGGATAGGTCTAAGGGATAGCAGCTTTTTCTTTTGCTTTGTCCTTCTGTGACCTAGTGGTTACATGAATGGTGTTGATTTCGAAGATAGTTGGTGAAGAAGGGGTTATGGTCTATTGGAGAGATGTTGATGCGGTTGATGAGGCTAAATGGGAAGGTGGTGAGGGTTGGTTAAGAGTGTCCTCAAGTAGAAGGGTGTCTTTCTCCATAAAATGGTGAACGACGGCCTTGAGGGCACAACAAGTCTCGGTATCATGTCCTAGTGTGCGATGATATAAACAAATCTTTGTATCATCGAACCAAGACGGTTTTGACCCGAGAGGTTGGAATGGCTTGATGGAAGGAAGGGTAATGCTAGAGGTTTGCAAAAGTTGCCATAATATTAAAGCGTTTGAACCTTCTAAGGGGTCCGCACTTGTTAATACATGACGCACTGGTGACTTCTGCTTGGGGGATGCTGAAGAAGGTTTTCGTCCCACCTTTTGGGTTGGTGGTGCGGTGACAGGAGAAGACGGCACTTTCTTTGTGAGAGGTGCCGACTTTTTGAGAGGTTGACTTATGGTTGGTGAAGGAAGTAAGGGAGGCAATTTTTATTGGTTAAGAGATGGAGTAGGAAGCACGCCAATTAATGTGGAAGGATGAGGACCCAAGATGGAGGGCAAAGTTGACGGTGGAGGAGGGGTTCACCTTTGTGGTTTGGCAGTCTTCTTGGATTTGGTTGGAAGACTACTTTTGGGCGAAGTTTGGTTCAAGTCCACCTTCACTTGCGGGTGAGTTAGGGTAGAGAGAGGGCGAATGCCAAATGGCTTGATTGGTTTGGGTTGGGTAGATGTAGATTTGGAAGCGGTGGTTTGGTCTTTGTTTGGAGTCTTGGACGATTCTGCCTTAGGAGGATTGGTAGTATGAGATGAGAGGGCACGGGAATGTTGAAGAATTTTAAGATGGTCCCACAATCCCCGATGTTCCACTTTCCTTAAAGGGAGAAGTTCTAATTTCTCCTCTAGTCGGGAAAATGGTTGGGAGGAAGTTGGATGAGGTTGGGATTCTGGAGAAGATGTGCTAGGTGTGGCAGTAATGTTGGATCCAAAGTGTATGGGAGTTATCACTGGATTGTTGTTGGTCGAAGAAGATGGAGAGTCAGGTTCTTCTCTTGGTGGAGAAGGAACTGGAGAGTGTGACTCCTCAAGTGGGTAAAGGGCAGGAATTATGGTGCCCTCCACTTATGGGCGAGGAGTAGGTAAGGTTAGGTCCTCCATAGGAAGAAGAAAAGAGGATGGTGAGATTGGTTGCGCCGGTAAAGTTAAGGCATCCTCTAGGATGAGAGGGGTTGATGGAGAATTGACCGGAGAAAGAGGTTCGTCCACATGTGATGGACTGGTAGATGAGTTAACCTCTTGAGGTTGGTTGGAGATGAAAGGTGAGACCATATTGACAGTTTGAATATCATGTTCATGCGTGTTGTCAATTAAGGTCTGGACATTATTGTTTTGGGTTGGTGGATGATTGGGGAATGGCTGTTTGAATATGTCGATGCCTTGGTTTGAAGGTGCATTAAGATTATCTAGAATAAGCTCTCCCTTTTCAAGCATATCCTGGACTATGTTTTTGAAAGTTTTATAGTTTCCTGTGTCATGACCCTTGACACGGTGGAAATTATAGAAGTCATTTTCCCTGTACCACGCAGGGATGGCGCATGAGGGATCAAATTGAGGCGGTGGTCGAATTTGGGGGAGGTTGATAATCCCCTGTTTGACAAGTTTTTCCAATATAGATGCGTAAGATTCTCCAAGAGGAGTATATTGTCTTTGCACGTATCTTTGCTGGAATTGACGGGTGGCGCTCTGAGATGTGGAGGGTTCGGCTTGATTGGATGAAGAAGATGAGGGTCTAACGGCCACAGCGTTAGTTGCAGCTTTAGACTTAGGATTTGACGATGAAGGTTTAGATGAAGAAGAGTCATTAGTCTTGGAGTTGGGGTTCTTGCTCTGCAATTTGATTTTGTTCTCCTCGATGGCACGTAATTCAAGTTTACGGGCCATCGTGAAGGCTTCGTCAAAAGTACGAAAGGTCTGAACCCTCAAAGTAGAAGAAATGTGTTTGGCGCAAGCTCAGGAGAATAGTTCGATAAGTTCAATTTGAGGTAAAGAAAATGAGAGTTGGTTGATGAGACCTCTCCATCGAGCAACAAAATCAGCTACTGATTCGTCCTCAAATTGACGAATGGTGTAAAGGTCTGTGATTGAAACCTTTTTGGTAATGTTAATGGAGAAATGGTCAAGAAAGAGCTGCGCCAGTTGTGTAAATGAGAAGAGGGAATGGGTGGCAATGGAGCTGTACCAGTCAAGTGCAGCACCAGAAAGGGACATAGGAAATGTGCGCAAGAGTAATGCATCATCATGGGCGATAAGGTAGCAGGCATGTCTAAATGCCCGTAAGTGTTGCTGTGGGTCTTCCTTGCTTTGAAATCGTGAAAATTTGGGAAGCTCCCACTGGCTGGGGTATGGTCTAATTGGAACGGAAGGATGAATAGGCTCATTGCAAATTTGCTCGTATGATAGAGCATTGCGTGAGCCAGAAACGGAAGTCTCTAAGCTAGACATTTTATCCATCAGCATTTTGATAATTTCTGTTGACGGATTCGTGGGTGGAGCGCCCCCTAGATTATAAGGCGCTTGAAAGATATTTGGAGGGGCGTATGATGTGGATGGTTGCATAGACGCGACATATGGATAACTAGTTATGGGAGCAAAAGTTGGGGCCAATGGCACTTGTGTCATGGGGTTAGTTGGCACAAGTTGGATAGGAGCCGTCAAGGATGGTTGAGGCGTGGCTACGCTTGTTGACGGGTAAACGGTTACTCTTGTGTTGATTGGTGCAAGAGTAGGGGGAATAGAGACTAAAAGGTTTTAGAAAGGTGTGGGGTTTGGTTGAGTGACTTGAGGTTGAGGGAGTATCGGAACCCCCATGGAGGTAGGTTTAGATGGAGAGGTCACGTTCTGAAGGTAAGATACGGTTGGGTTATTGGTGGAGGTGTTGTCTAATGGTCGAATGGTAGGGGCGGTTGATGTGGTTCTCGTGTCAACTAAGGAAGTTGGCATCCCATAGATTGGGTTGCCTAGGGAGTCACGCATTTGGCTATTGGCGAGATAGTGTTGCAAGGCTTTAACGTTAAGGTCTAAGAACCGTGCAAAGTCTTGGTCCCCTTCTGGGATGATAGGAGTTTGAGGCGGGGTTGGGCGAATGGGAGTTATTTTAGTTTCTGAGTTGAACTCCATTATTGGACTGGTTGTAGGTGGTGAAGGTGGAAGCAGTTGTTGACTAGCGTGGTCAAGAAGGGCCTTGGTTTGACTGCGTGTCAAAACCATTCAAGGCTGGAAAGGGGCAGGTTTCAAAAAATTGTGTTCTGTCAGTCTCAGAAAACCAGAATGGATGCTTAGATAGTTAGAAAGTTGGATTTTAAGCTTGCTATTTTTGGAAAAAAGAAATTGACAGAGACCGACGTCGGTAGAAAAACCGATGTCGGTTAAGAGGACTGCCGATGTCGGTCAGATGACCGATGTCGGTTAAGAGAAGTTGCCGACGTCGGTTATAGGACTGATGTCGGTTACTGTGTTTTCCAGAAACTTAGAAAAAAAGTTTTTAGAAATGAAGAAAATGTCCTTACCAGCTCAAAAAGATAGATAAAAATAGAATAGATGATGATGACAGACAGAGCCTAGCGTTAAATCCCTATAAATAATTTTATTAGGATCGTATGGCTTATGCCTTAACAAGATGTTTGAGGAAGTTGGATATAAGAAGGGTCCTAAAATAGGCAATCTAAAGATGGTTTTAGGTAGTTAAGGTGCTCAAAAATCTGTATCAGCTTCCGTACAGGCCTGGTGCTAAGGAGCAAGCTCCCCTCACTTCACGATTCCAGTGGTTAGCTGGTTTCGCTTAGCCAATAGATACTTTCACTATAGTTTATACTCTGCCAGAGAACAGAGTTGGCTTTCCCCTTGGTGGTGAAATCCAAGTAGGATTGCCAGGTAGGGGTAAGGTTGTCCGCTGGGTGATGAAATCCCAGACGGGCCTTGTCTCAAGTGTGTTTGATGTTTTATTAAGTGCTTGTGGTCTGGAAGTGTAACATCATGTGATCTACGGTTTATTCAATATGCGTTTAAGTTACTACATGTGGACTAAAAAGATGCAAGAAAGCAAGAAATGAAATGCAACAAGTTTTAAAGTCCCAAATCGAAATATGATATTGGAATGAAAACAAATTGGAGAAAGGGTTTGAAGAGAATGATTTTTCTTTCTAGTCTAGAAAATGCAAGAAAAAGTAAGAAAGAGTTCTTTTTAATTTCCTGCTTATGATTTTTTTTAAGAAAAGAAGGAGATGTGAAGTTTAAGAAGCCTAATGCAACTAAATGAATACAGAAGAAAGGGAACCCATGAAAGGCCCTAAAGGGGTCCCAACGGGCGTGCCAGAATGTTTCTATTCAAATTTGCTTTTCAGATTTAAGAGAGAGAAGAAACTAAAGAAGTAATGGTCAAGGCTTGTGAAGTACCTGGATATAGACTGCGCACCGTAAATCCAGACGCTGTGAATACTCCTCTTTGGCTGTGAAGGAATAACACCTGAAAGAGATAAACACTAAAAACATGAAGAATGTTAGTTGATAAGAGAGTGGATTGCCAAGCAAAAGCTTGGTCCTAGAAGCGCTAAGGCTTCTTCAAGGATGACAATCCACTGTTTAAGACAGAATATGACAGGGACAAAAAAGAGAAATAATGAAAGATGTGAAAAGAAAAGACTAAAAACAAATGCATACCTGATAAGCTGCAATCTGGTAAACACAGTTGCCGACGTCGATGGTATTGCCGTCGTCGGTCAGAAGGTTGCCGACGTCGGTTGGAGAAGTGACCGGCGTCGGTCGGGGCAATAGTCAAGAGCTGGTTACAGGATTGGTTTCAAGGATATAGGATAGTCTATGGTCTTGTCTGGGGGTCTGGGGTCTGTGAGGGTCTATTTGAGGTCTAAGGGACATAGAATATCATCTGGGAATAGACTGGATAAGTGACAGAGGTGAAAGGCGGAGAAAGGTGGATGGACAGGAGAGAGGGCTTTTCAGCCTCTCTGGGAGGAACATAGAAGATTTTGGTGAAGGATATTGGAATAGACAGAAGACAGAGTATTTGATATAAATGAAATGATATAGAAATAAAGACAGCACAAATACTTAGCTGTGTTGAATAGTTGATGAAGATAGCATGCAGTCTTGGTACAAAACGTTGGATACAAGATCTCAGTGCCTGAGAGAAGTTGTCAAGTATGCTGATCCCTGCAAGAAAACAAGATGCCAGAACACCAGAAAGCAAGAGCACCAGAGCTTTTGTTTCATCGGAAGAGAGATTCGCCTGTTACATCACCCAAGATTCAAAAACTCCTGATTTTGATTGTGATTACTCGGAAAGAGGAAGAGAAGTCTGTTAAGTATAACCGATGTCGGTGATTCTGCCGGCGTCGACCGATAGGTGGCCGACGTCGGCGGAGTTAGAACGGGCAGAAGAAGCCACCAAGCCTGTTTTTCATCTGCCAAGTGTTCTTATGCGTTGGATAATGCCGAGGGTTGTGCTAAATACGCACGAGAGTTTGTTAGGAGGTTAGAAGAATTAGGGAGAGATCTTGAGTGAGTCATAGGAGGAGAATTAGTCTAAGGTGAGGTGTCCATGCGAGGTGTCCTAGGCGAGGTGTCAAAGGAGAGGGGATAAAAGGGGCCTTATTTAATTAAAAATAGATGTTTATTTTCAACTAATAAGACTTAGGTGGGTTAGGGACCAAGAAGGACTAGGGGGGAGAAAGGAAGACCAAGGGTTAGACACTTTTTAGGTGTCTACACTCTTAGCTCATCAAGGAAGGTAGAGGAGGATATATAATTAATACTCCTAGAATTATTTCTATCATCAAAAATCCTTACTTTATGAATCATCACTAAGACCTCCGACCACCTCAAAAACAATGTTTACACTATTTTGAAGCTTGAATAGGACATAGTTTTGCTTGCTACTTGTAGGAGCAGTTACATGGGATTGAGTGGAATTTGGAGATGATAGAAGGGTTTTATTAAAAAAAAAAATTGGTATTTTTTTGGGTTAGGCCCCCTAATTATATGAATCATTGTTAATACTAGTGGAGCCTATAAACCCTTCTTAAACCTCTCACAGTGACCTGATAGAGAAAATGTGTTTCTTAATAGCCTCAAATGAAAATTTTTGACCTTAGAATTGATTGATGATACTTTTAGGTCTCATGAGAACCTAAATGAGCCATTGGTTATAATTTTAAAAGTATATGGTGTAGGGATCAGTCCTAGAGATGCTTGTTACAAACCTAAAAAGGGTAGATTCTCAAGGTTTCTTAAGAATTTGAGTTGGGTGAAGCCTCGTATGGACTAATACATCTACCTAGAAATTAAGAGAGTAGAATATAATGTATATAAGAATTAATAGAAAGGTTTTAATGTAAACAAATGTTTTCATGGTATTTTACAATAATCATTTGAACATAAAATGTGACTATGCTATTGCGATTGCTCAGGGAAGCCTAGCTATAGACCTAAAAGAGACCATAAAGTTTGAGAACCTATTAGACACTATTATGAACATTTTATGATGATAGTTATAACCTCATGAAGATTTGAACAAATTCAAACAACTAAATAATAAATACTTGAGAGAGAAATGTAAATATATCATTGAAATATATTAAGGGAGATTGCGAATAGGGTATGATGATTACTGCCACATCAACATGAGATCCTCCATAAAATGAAATATGTCAAACATCAAAGCAAGGAGAATATTAATGTGAAGGTGATGATCAAGAAGTATAATTAGACAATTAAGATAATAGTTTCAAAGAGAATCAATGAGACACTAAGATGGATGTCTCTTCTATGCCACTCTTTTAGAGACCATGATGGAATCAAGTAATGCACACATTATAGGAGTTATTGAGACTTATTTCATTATCATTTTTATTATTGTAACTACCTAATGCAAGTGAAATGTGTTTAATGACTTGTATCCGATGTGATTCTTCTCTTTTTATCTCACTTCTCTATAAAAATAACCTCAGTTGGCTTGTAAAGTAATTATTGGTGGAGTATGGCAAAGATCTACCCTACTAAAAACTTATCTCTACCTTTGAAAAATGAATAGATGATATTTATATCCCTATCATATACTTTAAAATAGTGAATAGTAATGGTGGTTGATTAGTTTTAGTGGTATAAATAAGATTACCTTCATTTGTCCTATTTCCTTAACCAGTTGCAAGTTGATTTATCATCTTGATAGATCATGTGAAGTGTGTTTATTAACTTGCATTGGTTGAGTGTGGAGGCTTATTCATCAAGTGTCTCTTATCAAACTTACTGATCACCCCCTATTGGTCCTTATTTGGATATCACCTCCATATTTAAACACTCATCAATGGAGGTAATTTTGAGTTAGTGCATTAGGTCATCTGGTGTTCATGTTCATACTGTAGGATGGGTAGGTGGTGGATGTTCATATTAGTGCATCACCTCTACTAGAGTAGTTTTATTTCATTTTTTATCTCCCTTTCCCCCACCCAACAAGTTAGTAGTTTTATTTATTTGAGAATATATGATGTATAGAGGGATCTATCACCATAAACTAGAGGTTTAGTCCACCTAAAAATCACCCATATCCTAGACTAATCCCATGTTACCCCAAATTTTGGAAAGGTCTAAAAAATATTATCCTAGGGTGTAGTTTGGTGGTGAAAAAGTATTATATTAAGGTCTCATTTTTATAAATGATCTCCCATTTGTTCATGTTTTCTCTCATCTTATGGGTAATCTTGCATTTTTAATCCTTGGAATTATAGAATTATGATATTTTTCTATGCCTAATTACTCTCAAACCCCTATTAATTCTCATCTTATAGATTCTTAATTATCTTCTATCAATATCAATAAATATTTCACTAATACATATTTTATAAATGTAAAATAAAAAGCTACTCTATACATAACTTCTTTTGTCCCTCCTCATAGTCTTGATAGCTAATTTTCATTAAAACACATCCATGTTATCACTATAACAAGAAGTAGGGTACATCCTCTTGATGGTGTTTTCATGATATCACATATTCTCAGCCTATGAGCAATAATATATCTAGTAAAAGTATTAATATTAGTTAGTTACTATGAAGTAAGTTATTAAAGTGTTACAAAAGGAATTCTAAAAGTAAACCTAATATTTGAGGCTAGATGTTAGATTAATTAAATATGAAATTACACATGTAGGTAAGCCTAAAAACTCTAGTAGAGTACTATATTAAGGTCTCATTTTAGATATGATCTCCCATTTTTTCATGTTTTTTCTCCTCTTATGGGTAATAATTGCACTTGTAATAATTAACATTTTAGGTTTTTTAGATTTTTATTTTCCTAATCACTCTACAACCCCTAATGATTATCATCATATGGATTATTCATGATATTATATCAATTTAAATAAAGATATTATTAATAAATATTTTATAAATTTTAAATCAAAAGTTATTCCATATGTCACTTCTTTTTCCCCTCCTCATAGTATTGATAGCTACTTTCCCTTACAAGAGGTATATGCTATTACTAAACTAAGAGGTAGGGTACATCCTCTTGATTTAGTTTCCATACATATCACATATTATCAACCTATGAGAAAAAATGTATCTAATGAAACCATTCTAAATCAATTTGTTACTATGTAGTAAGGTATTAAAGTCTTATAAAATTAATTCCAAAATTAAACCCTAGATTTGAGGATAGATTTTAGATCAGTTAAAGATGAGATTACACATGTAATTAAACATTAAATTTATGGTATAAATTTCACCTTTAACACTTCATTTAATCACTTTTCACCTCAAAATATTTCATCTAAATCATAAATCCAAAAATAACTTACAAACATGGCTAATGGATAAAAAATCCATCAAAGTTTAATGATACTCCAAGATAAAATTAACAATATATGTGGTGTATTATGTGTCTTATAAGAGGATTGAGATATTATTAAAATTATCATAAATTTATGGGACATCATACAAAATAAATTCAATATTTTAAACATAACTTTTTTGGGGCATCATACAAAATAGTTTCAAGATTTGAAATATATTATGTATAAACTTATTATTAGTGGTTATTTATATTAGATACATCCATTAAATCATCATTTGATTTAATCACAGCTCATATAATTTATAAACCTACCCAAATTGAGAATACATCTTCTAAGGAATAAATAGAACAAGAAAGATTACATAATAAACAAATGAAACAAGAAAAATATAATAGAACATTTTGAAAAAGAGAATCTATAAAAACATAAGTTTAAAAAATAAAACCACAAGAAAATCAATATAAATTACAAAAATATAAGTTGACAAGAGAATCAAAAGTTAAATAACAAGGTATTAGTATGGAAAGATAAGCTAAGAAATCATATTTGATTAAGAAACTAGTTTAAAAGTAAGAGATATATAAAGAACTAAATTTCATATCAAAGGCAAAAATTACAAAGCCTTATTCATATCAAGAGCCTTATAGAATTAATGCTTACATACATGGAAAAAAATTTACTTGTATCATGGTTTTTAACTACCATGAGATCAATATTTTTGGTATATCCCTCCTTACATATCTTAGATATCAACATGAACACATAAATCAAACTAATTCCAGTGATATATTTATGGGAACAATCAGGTTGCAAGTAACTTTTAATTTAAATTTGTGTTTTTTTACATTACATATTATACGCAATATGAGTCAATATGATGTTATGTTTGGATAATTTTGGTTAAAATCAATGGGGGCAACACTTGATAAAATTAGGATTATATTACATTTGAACACAAAGGTAAGATTTTTTTTTTTTTAAAGAAATGAAACATATTTATATAAATAAAATATAATATAGATGTTTCTTCAGATATTAATTGTTGTTCCAAGGGTAATACAAATGATCTAAGAGCTATAGATGAGCATAATATTGATTATATCCTTATTTAGTGAATACATCCTCTTTTGTACATGTATTGTTGATGTTTCATCAATTTCTTATTTCATATATTCTTCTATATTAACATATATGTGTAAATTATAATTTATATTTGTCATTATTATATCCCTTTATATTTTTTTCCACTTAAAACTTAGATTTTATTTATTTATTTATTTATTCCTAATCTAGACATCTATGACACCTATCTGACAATCCTAGTGAACAATTTCAATTGGAATATACTACCTTACTAAACTCAAATGAGTCCACAAAATATAAAGGTCCATTAACTATAGGCATGCGTGAATTTATATACATGTCCTATATCATTTTTAGCAACATTTTCCAAATTTGAGTTGACATAATGCATTTCCAAAATATATCCGATGACTCAAATAAAGCATAATGATGAGAACATATTTTTATCTAATTATATAGATGCTTAATTTTTCCAATTAACTTACATGATCATATATATGCTTTGACATGAACATGTAGATTTATTTATAACATGAATTTTTTCATCCAAACCCCCATCTACCTCTTACATACTCTTTTGAGCTATAATTTTTCAATTTACATATACATTGGGACATGCTTCTTTATTTTACTTCTTTCATGTTGTTACATTTGGTGCATAATATGCATTGATATGTATTGTGTGTTTTTTAAGATCCTATCCATTCTTACTTTTTAGAGAATTTCCACTTGAATTTACTTGATAATTTTTATTCATGTTTAAAAAAAAATTTCCAAAAAACCAAATTTAAGACCTCAATATCATTTATTTTTCTATTTTATTCATTTGATTCAAATACTTTATCACAATTTTGAAGATTATATATCTATTTCATACCTACATGAATTTTAAGGTATATAAATGAGTTAAATTTAAGTCATAAAAATTTCACATGATTCATGAATTCATAGATGTCAGATATTCCTTGACCTAGGGGCCATGCATGTTCTTGGGATATTCCATTCGTGACACTATTCTATGTTATATATTTCTATGACCTTATTTATTAGCATTGTTGACTTTCACATGTTCTTTTTAGGATTATACATTAAATATTTCTAAATTTCATGGATATTTTATTTCATTAAGTTGTGATATTTGATATGGATATATAGTATAGACTACGTGGACTTATTTTATGCTTTCTCATTGCTAATTCATTATACATAAATTAATCATTTATGTTTATATGCTTGGAAATTATCCCTTAAATAGAATTTATTTTTATTGTGTGACATTTAATTTTTGTGTGAAATTAAATTTTCTATTGGGTGAAACCCTTGGACTTGTTTATGTGACATTAAACTATCCATTGTATGCATCTCTTAGCCTTATTTGTGTGAAATTAAATTGTCAATTGGGTGTTTCCCTTGGACTTGTTCATGTGACATTAAACTTTACATTATATTAATCCCTTGGACTTGAGTGTGAGATATTTTATTTTAACTTGTATGTATCTGTTAGCCTTGTGTGATATTGAGTGTTATTGTGCATGAATTTTCTTATATGAATCATGGACATGACATTGTGTGTTCATGATTTATAATATTTTTGTGCCATGATCCATATCATGCACTAATTTTCTTGTGTGTGATGCCATGATGGACAATATGCATCATTTAATGTGTAGTTACCATTGGTATTTACCTTTTATGATGATTACTATGTGTTTCATTGATTATATTTATCTATAAATGTCCTTATATGATTTAACTTACATGTATATACACTTTACAATGCTACAATTCTTACATATGATGACATGGTTTAATCATATTAGCACATAGTTTTACATGATAATATACTTTAACATGATATGATGCATTAACTCTTTCTTTTGAGATGTTCAACTCACAATCTATGTCCCTCATCTTAAAATGGGGGTCATAGACTTGGGATCGCATAGAGAATAGGCCTTAAATTTTTAGTAATTTTCATATTTTGGGTCATGTTGTGATACATGAGATAAAAAAAATTTAAATTATGATCTAGTTTTTATAAAATTTAGTAAAATGATACAAAGTTTGTTTCAGTGAGTGTCAATTATAATTCAAATGAGTAAATTTAGGTTTTAATTCACATATATAGGGCATGTGTGGAGGCATTACATAATTATAAATTATCAAACTGATTCAAAATTTGGAATATGTAGTTACATGTCATAATTAATAAATATTGGTAGTGAATTAGATCAAATTTTGAGATGAACATTATTCATGGCTCATGCCATTACTACTTTTTATAAATTGATAAAAAATTGATCAAACTAAGTGGAAATTTAAACTTTGAATTTAAAGTTTGAAAAAAAAATTGATTGAACTTTCATCTTTAGGATAGATAATAGTTAAATAAGTAGTTTGGTTCAGGTCTAGTAGAACTAAACAAATTTGGCATTACTCCCATGGTTAGGGTTATTTTTCCAAACCCACCAATTTCATGTATTTAAAAATCTCTATTTTGGGCATGATCAATCCTCAATTCATGTAAATGGTATATAAAGACTAATATTTATCAAATGATTACAAATTAAAGTATCATATTTAACACTCTAAGAATGAATCATAGATCACATACTTACAAGTTCACTAGTTCCTTTATTTTCAATTTTCAAATGTTCATTATTATCTTTCATTTCATATTTGATATTATAAAAGGGTATTGAATATAACATGTTTCATTTTAGGTTTCTTGGAGAAATCCTAGCAAATAGATTTTTCTCCAAAGATAAATTGGGTTGCTCAAACTAACCTATGAATTTTATTTTTTACTTTTTACTCTAGCATTACATTTCACTACTAGAATAAAAGGGGAGAATTTGTATATTTTAAAATCTAGTATGAAGAACTTAAAAAATTAATATTGATCTAAATTTAGTTTACATGAATTATGCATCTCCATATTGAATTATTACACCTTCCTAATATATCCACATGAATTTCCATGGGTCTAACCCTCTTATTTTAATGATAGACACCTACATTAACTTCCTAATTATTCTATATTGAATTGATTAAAATTTTGTTTCAAAGTTTGATAGAATAGGTAGAGTCATCCTCTAATAAGAATATCAAGTGCAGTGATTGTGCAAAGGATATTGGTAAAGTTCCTTAATAATTTCAAAATTTAGACAAGGAACTAAAGAGGATTATTAGAAATTGGGAAGAGGTATTTAGAGCCCAAAAATATTATTTGTATTTCTAATTTTTATGTCATTTTTGGCTTTTTTTTCTCTTTGTATTTAGGTGTGGTTTGATGTAATATTTTTCATTTATCTAGGCAATTAAGACCTTTGTTTTTTGACTATTGTATAGGATTGGGTACCTTATTTATAAAACCCCTTAGTTTACTAATTAAAAAAACTTTCTAGTCAGTGTTAAATGAGTAAACTATTATACTTAGACATATCTACATCAATAAATCAACATTCCTATCTCCTCGACAAATCCATTAGAATCATACAATTATATATTTTATACATTTAAAAAACTTAATGGATGTATATCATGCTAAAAAAAATGTTACCTTTTAAATTCATATCCTTTTTATGGGTTAGCCCATATGTTTCACATGTCAATGGCATGAGAAAGTACCCAAAAATACCATATAAATACACAATATGTATAAACCTATTTCATATCTATAAATATTCAAGTACTCATATATTACACTATTGTATATTGATATTTTTAACCTATTATTACCTAATTTCAAATTAGTCATTAGGAGTAGTCTTCATCCATGTATGAATCAAAATAAGTTAATTCAATATAAATCATTGTCAAGTGTGGAACTCCAAGATCATAAGTTGAATTCACATAGTGAAATCACAATTATACATTCGCATTAAGGGAATATATATTTATGGCATGACATAATTATTTGTATTATTAGATACTATGTAGTAGTAAATCATTCTATCCCTTCATAGGTGGATGTATGGTTTCAAAGAGGGAGAAATGTTTTTAAAATTATGCACATATTCAACCTTTGATAACAAACATACATACATACTAAAAGTGGGAATAAAAAAATATATGGAAAAAGGAGATAAAAAATCATTATCAATAGATCGATTAGACTCATTCAATTGCATCTAAGAATGTGACTAGATAGCTGGTGATTATGAGCAATCACACATAAAAATATAACTATTTATTCTATCAACCCACACTCCACTTTCCATCCTCTTACCATAGTATGCATTTTGTCATGGTTAATCATAAGACTATAAAATATAATTATATTATCCCTCTTTATTACTTTTTATAATTATCAAGTTCAATCATTCAATCAAATTTTGCCTTTTACATTTTAGGTTTGTATTTATTACTATATTCATAAAATTTGAATTCATCTACTAGTTTTACCCATATTAAGGTTCATTAATAAAAATAAGTTAAAACACATTATTTTGAAATGATGACTAAAATGGATATGGAGTCTCTCTAATCTATAAATTGATTTTATGCAGGTGATTTGACATATCTAATAATGTATGGATGCATGTGAAAAAGTTAGGTTTTTGATATGTTATAATATTTAATGTCTATGTGGGCTTAATTGACTCTTAGCTTACTTTGGTATTTAATTAAATAATAATAATATATTATTTATTAACACGACGTAAAAACCTCATGTGAATAAATAATAAAATTATATTTATTTAAACTTACTAATGTTATTAAATGATTTTTGGGATGGTTGGATCCATTGGTTGTAATGGTTACCTCCATTCACATTTCACTATAAATAGGGTTTTACCCCTCTTATGAAATATTATGAATTAAAATTTTGGTATTTGTGTGTGCTAAATATTTGGAAAGTATTTGTGAAGACTAGTTGAGAGGAAGTGAGAAGAGGAAGGCTATATATTGGGGTTTATAAGTTTTGCATTTATTTGAATAATTAAATCTTGTTTACACCATAAATGTTGATATTCATATAACTTTTCAATTTTACCAATTAAATTATATTTGATTTTATAAATCTAGATTACTTTCTCATGGGTTCACTTGAAAAACTTAGGATTGACAATGTTGAAACCTTTATTCTTGTATCAAAAATGAGTATTGTTATCTTACTTATTGTTCTTTTAGCCCAAAATGGTTGGATTATCCACCAAATGGATGTCAATAATGAATTTATAAATGGTGATTTAGAAAATAAAATATACATGACTCAACCTAAAGGTTTCATTAACCCTAACAAAGAACATTATGTGTATAAGTTAAATAAATCTTTGTATGGTTTCATATAATCTCCCCAAGCTTGGTACTCTAATATTACATATTTTTATAAATAATTTGTTTGTATAACTACTATTCTGATAATGATCTATTTTTTAAAGTTAAAAAATGGTCACATTATCTAAATGTTTTATATATTTATGATATTTTAATTACTAGTGAGCTAACTAGTTTAATTCTTAAATATAAGGATAACCTAAGTCAAATATTTGAAATGATTAATTTATGAATTATTCATCATTTTTTAAGAATGGTTATCTTTTGAAATAAAAATTTAATTTTTTTAAATCACAATCTCAATATGCACATAATCTTCTTGTTAATTTTAATGTACTTGATTGTAAATATACATCTACTCCTATTAAAGTTGGTGTTAAAATTGATCCAAAAATTGCATGTGAAAAAGCTATCCCTAATCTATATAGAGAACTTGATGATATTTTGATTTATTTAACCATTATTAGGCCAGATATTTCATATGTTGTTAGTGGTGCTTTTATATTTATGCATGATCCATATTTGGGTCATTGTAAATTAGAAAATAGTATACCTAAGTATATCAAAGGAACTATAAAGTATGGTTTATTTTATTCTTCCATTAATAATGTTAATTTATATGGTTATTATGATGTTGAACATGATGGTGATACTATAGATTGCAAATCTACTTCTAGGTATGTGTTTAATTTTAGTGCAAGTGTTATCACATGGAGAAGTAAAAATAAACCTTATATATCCCTCTTATACTAAATCAAAGTACATAAGTGATATGAAAGTTACTAAATAATCCATGTAGATATAAATTTGTTAGGAAAAATTCATTTGGATGTTTCTCACAGTACCATCCTTCATTGTGATAACTAATGTTGTATAGCTCTAGGAAAAATATAGTGTAGCACCAATGAACTAAACATATTGAAGTCCATGTGAATTTTATCTGAGAGAAAGTCCTTAATTGTTGATATTAATTTTTAGTTCTATCCTAAAAATGAACAAGTGGAAAATATCTTCACAAAACCACTTAGTGCTACCAAGTTTTGTTAGCTTTATGTAATGATGGGCCTTTATTTCCATTAAAGGGGAGTGTGAATGACAATGTCACTTCTGAATGGCCATTTATTCCTTCTTCTTCTCTATACTTATTCTCATTATAAATAATTTTAAACTTCATGTGGAAGTTTTAATTTTATACCCAATACATTAAATCATAATTTGTAATGGAGGTTCTTATGTTATAAAATGCTCTAAATATGATTAGTTGATTATTCATGAGAAAATGTGAGATGTAGTCTCACAATCATACTAGCCTAGACTTACTTTTGAGTAGTTTATGTATTATAATTCCCTTTGTTTCAAAAGGTGATGTTTGGCATGATGAAGGTTTTTAAATCTTTCAATTATGTACATAGTATAATTCCTTTTTCAAGGTGAATATGATTTTTATCTCCACTTAGCATTAAGGGGAAGTGTTAAAACATTTAATGTCTAGGTGGGATTAATTAACCCTTAGCTTACATTGAAATTTAATTAAATAATCTAATATTTATTAATACAATATGAAAACCTAAAGTAAATATATAATAAAATTATATTTATTTAATACTTACCAATGTTATTAAATGGATTTAGGGATGGTTCAACCCATTGGTTGAAATGGTCACCTCCTTTCACATTTCACTATAAATAGGGTTTTACCCCTATTGTGAAATATCATGAATTGGGAATTTGATATTCACATGTGGTAAATATTTTTAAAGCCTTTTTGAAGAATTTTTGAGAGGAAGTGAGAAGAATAAGGCTATGTATTTGGGTTTATAAGTTTATTAGTTATATACATATCAAAATTAGTGTGGTTTTTAATCTTTCAAGGTTTTACCAACTGAATTTTGTGTTATGTACAATTGATATGGTTATTATTTATTTGATTTGCTATTCAAGTTCATCTCTAAATATTTTGTGACATTCAATATACTTGGCATATTAGTTTTGATAAAATATATTGAATGTCACAAAATATCTAGATATGAATTTGAATATCAAAGCATATAAGTTATAACTAGATCAATTGTAACATAACACATAATTTAGGTGGGAAAAACTTGAAAGGTAAAAAATCCACAATTCTCAATATTCACATAATTGAGAAACTTGTGAACCCTAATACGCAGTCTTCCTCTTCTCACTTCCTCTCAACCAGTGTTCACAAAGCTTATCAAAATATTTGCCATGCATATATATCAAAATTACAATTCATGACATTTCACAATAGGGGTAAAAAACTATTTATAGTGAAATGTAAAGGGAGGTTACTATTGTAACCAATGGGTCGAACAATATTGAAAGTCATTTAATAACATTGGTAGGTATTAAATTAATATAATTTTAGTATTTATTTACATGAGGTTTTCACCTTGTGTATATAAATAATATATTATTATTATTATTTAATTAACTACGAAGGTAAGCTAAGGGTCAATTAAGCCCATTTAGACATACATGTTCTAACACTTCCCCTTAATGCCAAGTGGGAATAAAAGTCATAGTAACCTTAAAAAATGAATTATAATATGTACATAATTGAAGGATTTAAAAAACTTTATCATACCAAACATAATCTTTTAAAAAAAAATGAATTATAATCCATAAACTAATCTAAAGTAATTTTAGGCTATATGATCGTGAGACTACATCTCAAAATTTCTCATGAATAATAAACTAAGAATATTTGGAGACTTTGATAACATAAATACTTCCATTAAAAATTATTCTTTAACATATAAGGTAAAAAATTAAAACTTCCACATGAAGTTTACTAAAAATTAATCTAACTTCTACATGAAGTTTACAATTATTTATAGTGGAAATAAGTATAAATAAGAATAAGGAACACATGGCCACTAGGAAGTGCAATTATCATGCAAAATCCCTCTCAATGACAACTCTTATAATCCCAACATTATGGGAAACTAATAAAACTTGGTATCACTAAGTGGTTTAGTGAAGATATATGCCACTTGGTCATCCATAGGATAGAACTATAGTTCAATATAACCAGTGAGTCCTTTCTCTTAGATAAAATTTACAATAAATTCAATATGTTTAGTTTTTTGGTGATGTAGTATAATTATTTATATAGGTATACAACTTTGGTTATCACAACAAAGGATGGTACTATGAAAAACATCTAAATGGAATTCTCCCAGCAACCTTCACAGCCACATGTATTTTTTAGTATCTTTCATAATTTATTTTATTCAAGTATAAGAGATAAAAAATAGGTTTATTTTTTTTCTCCAAGTGATATAACCTACACCAAACTCAAACACATATCTAGAAGTAGATTTGTGATCTATAGTATGACAATCATGTTCAACATCACAATAACTATATAATTTAGCATCATAAATGAAAGAATAAAATAAAATAAAATTAGTAGTTCCTTTGATATAATGAAGTATATAGTTAGATAATTTCCAATGATTGAAATATGGATCTTTTATAAATATAAAATCAACACCAACAACATATGAAATATTTGGCCTAGTAATTATTAGATAAATCAAACTACTAACATATTGTTTATATAGAGTAGGGCTAGGTTTTTAACATTCAAGTTTGGGATCAAGTTATCCGACTTCAGTAGGAGTAGATGTATATTTAAAATAAAAAATATTAAAATTAAAAAGAAGATTATGTGCGTATTAAGGTTGTGATACAATAAAAAATTATTTATCTTGAAATATAGTCATTCCTAAAATATGATCAAGCATACTTAAATTAGTCATTTAAAATATTTGACTTAGTTTATCTTTATATTTATGAATTAATCTAATTAGATTGTTAGTAATCAAAATATCATCAACATATAACACAATCAAGATTAAATGACCATTTTCAAATTTAACAAAGATATCATTATTAGAATGGTAACTATAGAAACCAAGTTATTTAAATAAATAAATACTTTTAGAATACCAAGCTTGAAGATCTTTTTTAAAATCATAAAGTGATTTATTTACCTTACACACATAATGCTATCTATTAGGGTTAGTGAAGCCTTTAGGCTGATTCATATATATTTCCTTTTCTAAATCACCATTAATAAATTCATTCTTGACATCAATTTAGTGGATAACTCAACTATTTTGGGTTACAACACTAATAATTAATTTAACAATACTCATTTTTATGTAGGATCAAATGTTGTAACATAGATAATACTAACTTTTTGAGTAAAACCATGAGTGACTAATCTTGCTTTAAGCTTGTCAATTTTATCAATTAAATTATACTTGATTTTATAAATCCACCTAAAACTAACAATATGCCTTTTAATCAGAGGAGGGATAAAATCCCAAATCTGATTTTTAGTTAAGGAATTATATTAAGCTTGCATAACAAATTTACATCTATCATCTTGAATGGTTTCTTAAAAATATTGAAGTCCACATTTATATATTTATTAAAGCATGATAATAATGTTGACTCCTAATTAATTTATTAATATTATCAACATTAGAAGATTGAATTAAAGATTCTATCCATTTAGGTATTTTAGATTGAACATGAAACTAATGGGGTTACTCAAACTCTAAGTTATCCAAAATTAGATCAACTTCCTTTAGGGCATTAGTTTATTCATAAGGATAAATATGAGATTCAGGTTCAATAACAGAATAATACTAAGGAGGATCCATATAGGGCTCATAAAAGGATTTTTGAGAATAAAAACATTCCTATTCTTAATGATCTGATGTATAGATGTATCATATAATCTTAAACTTTTTGTCTTACCTCCATAACCTACAAAAATTCAAGAATGGGAAGTGAGATCAAGCTTATTTATTTTAACTTTAGGACCAAAGATAGGAGCATGACTACCAAAGATCCTAAGATGAGACATAATGTATTTATTTTTGACCATATTTCTAAAGGATTAGAAATATGCAAGGCTATGTATTTGTGTTCATAATTTTATCGATTATATGAGTATCAAAATTTGTGGATTTTTTACCTTTCAAGGTTTTCCCACATAAATTTTATGTTCTATGTATGATTTATTTGGTTATTATTTATATGCTTTGTTATTCAAGTTAATCTCTAGATCTTCAATGATATTCAATATATTTTACATATTGATTTATTATCATGATATATTCTAGAACTATCACTATGAGAAGTTTCATAATATTCCATCATAGATCACTACATCTACATGTAGATATAAGTATTTGTTTTAATTTTAGAGGCTTAGACTATGCTTAGATGCATAACCTTGTTTGATTCACCTTGAAACACTAGATCTAATTTCACCTCTATGTTTTCTTGTAAAAATAGATTAGATAGGTTGGTTAAACTATCCCTAACCACTTGTAATCCATACATTTCTAATACTTTGAAGAGGGCTAAAATTGCACATAGTTATCCCTCCTATGTGATGTGTGATCAGTGTGATTTGTTAGGATGTATGAAATATATTTAGATTTAAACACTTGAGAACATGAAATTATTAACATTGTCTTATGTTATTCAAAATTGAATAGGACTTACTCCTTTGAGGTGCTTATAGATTTGGAATGTTCCTATCAATGTACAAATGATAGACATTCACTTGATAAGTGTTAGCTAGGATATTACTATATAGGAATAGTCATAGTCTTGATATGTATAAATAATTGAATATTTGGTTATATTATTATACAAATAACCTTAAAAAATGGATAAATTTACTATGATGAGAGGTGTCTGAGGTACATTAAATAGTGATATAATAATATAGATATAATTTTAATAAGATAACCAGTAGTTTATAAACATATTAGGTAATTTTTGTAGGCGATTTCTAGAAAATTGAGAAGGCTAGGCCCATAAATTATGACTAGCTAAGAAGGAATATTGACAAAAGTCACATATGCATGAATAAATCATGTAGGATAAAGATAGATATAAATAGCCATTAACTAGTGTTTAATATAAAATTTATGCGTCTACAGTTTAAAATTCATATGAAATTATATATTTTTTATTTCACACATCTAAATGTAAATTTATTTTCTCATCCAAATTCTATAATACTAATCCCTGATGACATGTACTAGTAATTTTAAAAATATTTATTAGTTATTATCAAACATTTGCATGCATAAATTTTGAGGATGAGTAATTCTTAGAGGTGGTTATTATAGTAACATACTACCATAAGTACTAAAATATAATAACTATGGTGAGGAAGTGCACGTGCGCGCGCACACACACACACACACACACACACAAGAAATATAAAAATAAAATAAAAAATGAATTTCTAGATACTATTGAACCTAGTGTTATAAATAAACATAAAAAGCATCAGTGGACATTAATATTTATATCCTCTATGTGTTAGGAAAAAGCTATATTCTACAACATGATACATAAACTAAGGTGGTATTTTAACAAAAAAAAGATTCCATTTATATTTATTCAAATATTTTGGATGTAGATAAGTACCAATGTAATTATTTTTGGGGTTTGAACATTTTCCTTGTGATTTATTTTACTTAAGTTACTTAAGAATGGTTAAGGATTATAATGGAAAGTAGAATGGGTTTGCTGGTAGAGCAAGAACTTCATTTCATCCTTCACTAAATGTTAAGTTGTTGTTATTGTTATTATTATTATTATTATTATTATTATTATTATTATTATTATTATTATTATTATTATTAAACATGTGTTCATGTTATGAATGGTTTTTAGCTATAGGTTCCATTTAACCCTTTTATTTTCAAAAAGTTTTAAATCATTTTTTATCTAGGTCTATCATTTGTTAATATATGGCTATACCTATATGTTTTATGATAATTTTACAATTTTTGTCACATTGTCTTGTCTACTAGAATTTATTTTAGTTATTAATCAAGGGTTTATAAAATCATTTAATTTAACATCATTCCCTTACAATGCATGGTATCTATTTTTTGGGTTTAAAATGGACATTTTTATATCATTTATTTGTTTTAATTTTTAGTTTTGTGTACCATGGTTTTTCATCAAACATGTATGATAAAAAAATCACTATAACCAAATTAGATATCTCGAAACTAAGGGTGAAAATACTCTTGAAACAACTCAAAACATGAAAAGACCACCTCATGATTATTGAGAATATATTATAGAGAAATAATATATTGATAAAGAGGAGGTTTAATATAAATTTCTTAACCATATTCATAAAATAATATAATATATAACACAATCAAGGTCAAGGGTATCAATGAAGAGATTCCTTATACTATGCACCCCATAAAATAATAACATGATGAAATAACCAAAATAAAAAATTACTATTTATTGATTAGTACACAACCCACAATATTAAAAACACCATAATGTTACCCAAAGTCATCATAGGGATTTTATTCAACCTAAAAACCACCCCCTATAAGTGAAAATAGATCTCTATTAGCTACTATCACTAATAGCTACACTCTAGACTTTCACCTTACAAGTTTTGAATAATCCATTTGACTAGTGTATGAATATTTTTATATAGGTGTATATAAATAAATATGTTATTAAAAAATTTAAAATATTAGTATTGAATTATATTTATGTTATATGATTTTTTCATAAACATATGGCTCTTACACACCATTCTGTCCTATCCATTTGCCTTCTATAGGCCTAGCCTTCTCTATTTACTATTAGTTGCCTACAGTAAATCCATAGATACTCATTATCTAATTATTATCCTTATCATATTGTATATTGATCATCATATAAATATTTTCTATTATATTTACACCTTTATCCATACTTACATGGATTCAAATTTGAAGACATCAAACTTTGTTGGACCTATCACTACACCAAGAAATGGTCATTTTATAGATTTAAATCATCCTTATGGTTGTTCAACATTAAAATCAAATATAAGTGTTGGAATTATCCTTATATTCCAATTAAAGGGGCATATAGAAATAAAATGGCACAAGGGTAATAATAAAATTGATAGTATGCCAATTAGATCTAAGCTTAGATATAAGTATACACTAAATTTATTATGTTGAGATAGTTCTAAATATAGAAAGTATAATTATGATAGATATAGAAATGAAAAAAAATTGAAGTAATTATCTTGTTTTAATGTTAATATATTTTTATATTTGGGGTAGGTTGAAGGAAGGTAGTGAGTAAATTATATATTAATCATCAAATTCTAGTTCTTATGTCTATCTCTTTAGACAGTAATGTCAACCTCTAATAGTTGCATCAAAACTAATATATAGGTTTAATGATAATATCTTGTACAAAATATATATTAAAATATGATTCAACCACCTATATGATTTTAGGTTAATATTTTTATTTTATATAGTGTATTCAAATCTATGTCTTGGATAATCATTGATTGTGAAATGAAAAAAACCCTAGATTTGCATCTTCAATGTGATTTTGGTAAAAATGGGTTAGTGGGAACATAGTGTCAAGCTAACCTCAATGACCCTACTATCAAAGGAAACTCCATAAATATCTAATACTCCAAAGAGGGCCTCAAATTGATGTATTTCTCCCCTATGTGTTGGCTTATGTGTGAATCATACAATATGTGCAAAGCAAGTACAGTAGTTACCTAGATTTTAACTTGTAAAATCATACTCTTGGGATACTAATTTAGTAATTTATACCTATATATGTGTGGTACCTATGATTGGTATATAAATATGGAAGATTTGATCAATTGAATGCTTGATATAGTGTTTTTCATAAGTGTCTTAGTCTTTTTGGTATTTTTACAGGTGTGGAATAAATGAGGGTTGATATTGTATTTATATCAAATCTATTTAGAGTAAAAAATAACATTAAATCACTTAGGCCAACCACTAGGATATGTTTCATTTTAAAATTATATGAGTTTAGGGCACTAGACACTTATGCCAGGGCATGACAATAGTGTTGATGTTGTTTTCTGACCCATACTTTAGTATCCAAAGAGTAGGAGAGTAGGTATAGGTTTAAAACTTGGGGAGATGGAAGATACATACATTTTTAGCATTATGTTCAAGATATAAGACTTGGGTCATAAATATAAGACCTATTGGAATAAGAGATATAGGCCAAGTGGCACAAGGATAAAATTGATATGATACTTTTATAAGTAGGAAATGTAGATAATTGAGATGAATAGCCAAGGTCTAAGTTTGCCAAGTGTATAAGACTGAGGTGCTATATAATCACAAAATATCACCTACATTTCCCCCTTTTAATATATTAATGAATTTTTTAGTTTAAAATAAATAAATGTGTACTTAGGTGTTTACATACACCTTGCCTTTGCATGTGCCCTTTAGTTCTTTGTTAGTGACTAAAATATAACAAAAAACATGTTACAATATAAAATCAGTGCATATAATCTAGGAGGTGAAAACCAAAGATAAACATAATTTTCCCACCATTGTATATTTACATTCATAATCAACAAGCTGGACACTAATATAATATACTTCCCTCTCTTTATGGTTATCATTAAATTATGTTATTAGGTCCTCATGGGTAGCTAGCATGTAAATAAGTAATGGTCTATCTAGAATAAGAGGCATAATTATTTGTGGGTTGGATAAATATGTTTTTATCTTATCAAATATTTATTGACATATCTCATACCATATGAATTGTGTATCATTTTTTAGCAAACACATGAAAGGGATTGTTTATTTAGCCAATTGGGCAATAAAATGTCGAATAGCTTGAATTCATCCCTACAAATAGTTTAACTATTTTAGATTGGTTGGTAGAGACATTTATATGATATATTTTACCCTTTTTGGATCAAACCCAATGCCTCAATGATAAATAATGTATCTATTAAGTTTTCTCGAAGATACCCCAAAATAACATTTTTTTGGATCTAATCAAATATTGAACTTACATATGTATTTAATTACTTTTAGTAAATAAGTAGCATGGTCTTAGTGATGGTTTGATTTTGTAAGTAAATAATCAACATAATCCTCAATATTTTTGTGTATGAAATCATGAAATATATGTTTCATGTCCCTTTGATATGTGGCTCCTACATTTTTAATCTAAAAGGCATGACTATGGAATAAAATATCCCTTAAGGAGTGGTAAATGCAATATTTTATTGGCCTACAAGGTTAATTTTGATTGGTTATATATTAAAAAAACATCCATAAATGAAAATGTTCCATATCTCATTGTGGAATACATAATCCTGTCAATGTTAGGTAAAGGGAAGTCATCGTTAGGGCAAGCCTTGTTTAAATCATGGTAATTAGTGAAACATCAAATGTCACCATTTATTTTTTCAACAAGGATAATATTGGATAGCCAGTCATAATATTAAATGGATCTTATAAATCTAACATGTATTTTTTTTTCATCTTTTACCAACAACACCACTTTATGATGCATTTTTCAAAAAAATTATTTTTATTTCTTTTGCTTCTAGGTATAATAAGATATTAAGCATTTCCACTGATGGATCAATCTTAGGAATATATGAATAATCTCAATAAATTTTCTTGGGGAAATAATGAATAACCCTTTGATATGTTTTTCCTTCATTCGCCTACATCATTACACCAAGTAAAACTAGTCTAGGATCTTTATCTATTCAAAAGTTACATTTGACTATCTCTTCATTTAAAAAAGTATATTAATATATAATAAATGGGGTCAAAATAATTTGTGTTTAATGTATCATGTTTGATATTTGGGTTATAATTATCACCAAGGTAAGGATGAGCATAGGTAGCATGAGGAAACCTATTCTTTTGATAAAAGGAATGGAGATACTCATATGACCCCAAATACTCTAGTAATGATTTGATGTTTAAAGATTAGGTTCACCAAATGTTGAACCCTAAAATTAAATCTAAGTGTTGGATTTAGCCTTAGATTCCAACTAAATGGGTATATATAAATGAAATGGTATGATGTTGATAATTAGATATATATCAAGCCATTTAGATGTTAGACTCTGATATAAGCATATAATAAATTTATTATGATAAGATAGTTTTAATTATGGAAAGTAAAATTATGCTAGATATATAAATGAAAAATAAGTGAATTACATAGATTTTTTTGATATTAATGCAATTCTAGATTTAAAACAAGTTGAAGGCAGGGAGTAATTATATTCTACAACAATCATCAAATTCTAGTTTTGATGCCTCTAGATCTATAGATAGTAATGACAACCTTAGATGGTTACATTGACACTAATCTCTAGGTTAGATATTAATGTCTTGTATGAAATATTTGTTTAAATAATATTTGATCACCTAAATGATTCTAGGTTCTACTTCACCTTTGATTTGGTTCATTTAGATATGGGTCATAGACAATTGTTACTTGTGAAATTGAAAAACCTTATCTTTTCATATTCAATGTGACCTTGGGGATAAATGGGTTAGTGTGCACATGGTTTCAAGATGATCTTAATGACCCTACTATCAAAGGATTTTGCCTACATGGTAAATACTCTAATGAGTGCATCAAACTAATGTAGTTCTCCCCTATGTGTTGGCTTGTATGTGAATCATACAACATGTATAAAGCAAGTAAAATAGTGACCTAAATTTTAACTCAGTAAATCAAGATCTTATGTTTTTCTAGTACTTTAGACTTGCATATGTAAATAGGGAAGCTTTGATCAATTGAATGCTTAATAAATTGCTTTTGATAAGTGCTTTAGTCTCTTTGGAATTTTTCTAGGTGAGGAATGAATGAGGGTTGGTATTGTATTTATATCAAATCCTTTGAATTAATATCTCAAATTAAATCACTTAGTTTGACCATTAGTATACATTTCACTTTAAAATTGGATGATTTTAGGGTACTGGATACTTATGCCAAGGCAAAATAGTAGCATTGACGTTATTATTTGACTCAAATTTTAGTGTTCAAGGAATAAGAGAGCAGGCATAGGTTCATAACTTGTAGATATGGAAGATAAGTACATTTTAAATGTTATGGGAAATATATAAGTCCTATAGATATAGGCCAAGTGACATAGAGATATAGTAGGTGTGAGACTTTTGTAAGCAGGAAAGGTAGAGAACTAAGAGGAATAACCAAGGTCTGAGTTTTCCAAGTGTATAAGACTGAGGTTATATATAATAAAAAAATATTATATACAATGGCTTATCATGTTTTTTTTTCTTGTTGGTGGCATGAAAGGTTACTCAAATATTCATCTATTTATACATCATAGATCTAATCCTAGTCATATCTAGCAAGTATATATCTAAAACCTACCAAGAAGAAATTTATAGATTTTTACATTAATAGGAAAAAACATAAAGATTATAAATCATAAATAACTCATAGTATAATGCCTTAGACAATCCTAAATCATGTAACCCAAGTCAAAATTTCTCATTTTCAACTATTAAAAGATATATCTCAAGATGCATCCATACTAGTGGATCAATATTGTAAAAAAATAATTTAGGGGAAGAACTATGTATAGTTTGTATTCCCTCCTCAGAGTAATGAATGTGTAGGTAATTCTTAACAATTAATTATGGAGTGGTTAGATTTATTCCAAAATATCACTCTTTTATATTTTTATAGGATGACCTAGTGTCAAAAGTGGAGCTAGAGTTTCAAACAAAGGGAGATAGTTTTTCAAAATTGCACACAAGGATGGACATTTGATATTTCATAAAATAATATTTTATAATAAGAAATATTTAAATATGCCAAAACAATACATAATAATTCATAGGGATGAGTACATCAAGATTTAGATGGCTACAACTAATGTAAACATATAGATATAACATTAATTTTCCATGCAGGTTAAGATAGTTGGTTTCCAAAGTTGAGAAACTTAAGATCTAGTTTTGGTCATCCTTATCACTTGCCTACATTATTAGATAAGATCAAATATATAAAAATTTAAGTACCCTATCATTATTATTATTTTATATAATATTAAATTAAAATTCTACCTGTAATTTTACATTCATATCTGATTAATTTAAACATATATTAGATAAACTAAATATTCATAGTTTTATACTTGTTTATATTACTTAATAAAAAATAAGGTAAAACATATTGGTGAATCCAATCCTTATACTGATCATGTAAATTTTTTTTTTTCCTTAGGGTCCTATCCCTCTTGGTTAGGGTTTCATAATTTTACATTTAGGACTGATTTTGAGACCTGATTTAGAATCTTCCCACATTCAAAAAAATCACTCATAGTTATAATAGATATACATTATTTATATTTCTTAATTTAAACTATGATTGTATCATTAAATTTTTCTATCCTTTAATAAAATTTAATTAAAATCTATCTAATAAATAAGATCAATTCATTTCATAATGATTCTAAGGATGAAATTAATCATGAAGAATATTTATCCTTCATTAGTATTGCATATTTTTATAACTGTTTAATCTCTAATAATTTTATGTGTGAACTATTTCCCCCTTCTTCAATGTTTTGATATTTACCATCCCTCATAGGAGGTCTATGTTATAACTATCCCAAGAGGTAGGATGCATCTTTTTGATGAAATTTTTATGAATATTGAATCTAAAAATGCTAATGAATAATAAAAAATTAATACATATGTTAATGTTTATGTTCATGGAGAATTTTATGAAATATATAAAATGGAATTAAAATAATAACTTAAAATGAATACACAATTACATGATGCATTGTTACATGTAGCTCAAGATGGAGGAAAAATAATGATATGGTTATTGCATCTCTAGAAAATACTAGCCCTTCAATGATATCTATAAATATTTAATAGGTATTGAATCTACATTTGGTGTTTAGACCACTACTATTCATGGTGCTATTATTCCTATGTTTACACCTATGGTTACACATGTGATTCCAACCCATGGTTTGAGAAAATAAAAATGTTTTACATATATTATAGTTCCTATCCATACACAACATACTTATGTACTTATTTCTATTGATACTCATTATACATCATCATGTATGCCTATTGCACAATCCTTCATGCAAATTATTATAGAGTAGGGTTAATATTGAGTGATTCATTTGAATCATTCTCATGGATTGGTTCTTAAAATTAGCCAAATTATCTACATGTTTTTTATATTTTAATCTAAAATTATATTATGGTAATGGTGATCTATAAGAACAACTAAGAGCATTTCCTGAAACATTTTTGGATTATATGTCCAACAAAAAATTGTTGACTAAGTTGTTTCCCCATAATCTTAAGAATTATGCTTAGCAGTAGTAATATGACCTCCATTTTACATCATCTCATGCATTTAATCATTTTTTAAATAATTTTATATCACATTTCTCAATGATAAAGTATTATGTGCCCAAATTGTAAATCTTAAACAAGGACTAAGTAAGCTAATTAGTGACTATGTGATTCAGTACAAGACTATGTTATTTAAGATTAAAAAACATGTCTGATAATGAGGTACAAATTTTACTTTAACCTTACCATGAGTGTAATATTTTTAAGATATTTTTATAATTTGATGACTTATGTTATATAGTTAATGATTGAGAATTTAAGCTCATATCAATGAATAAGCTAATATATGTGGTTAATCGTCCAAATACTTCAAGTGAAAAGTTTCAAATAGATTAAATTTATAAATACAAAAATAATTATTATAATAATTATGGAAAAAACAAACTCAATTGAGTGTCATAACCTACTAATTGACTTATCTTACCCACTTCCAAAGGAGGAAATTTTAACAATTACTTGGACCACATCATTTGTTATTACATAAATTACCTAAGTGCACTATTTTATCTCTCCCTCCCAAAAACTTGGTTGATATGAATGTGCCTCTATCTAAGGGATTCAACAATAACACATATTTTTATTATTGTCGATGTGTTTGACACTCTATGAATAGATTATGCAAAATGAGAAAAAATATAAGATCTTATTGATGATGACACTATTGAGCTTAATGATGGAAATACACCAAAAATGATTCAATAAAACAATCTTATGGGAATTAAAATTTGAATTTTTTTTGTCTCTTGCTAACTATTATCAAATTGAGCTTGCACCTTTGAGGAACGTCTTCCGGATTCTTCACCTAATTGACACAATGGGTTCATTTCCATGTTATGGGTGTCTTATAATGGAAGTAAACCTCCAAAGAGCATTGGTTGCCTTGATGAATCATATTTATCCTCACATAAAATACTTCTTGACAATGAAAAGAGAGATATTTCTATGTTTCTATGACTAAGTATGGGGTGATGCACCAAAATTGAATACCTTAACTTGCTTAGACACACACAAAATAATCTTAAAGATCAATCAAACATACAATAACTCATAACTCACCAATGAATATTAGGAATAAGTGTTTTGTAGAAAATATTCAACTTATAATAGTAATTATAAGGATATCACTTGTCTTAGGAATCTCAAATATAATTCATCACAATTATCAATTGCATAAACTCTCAGGGACATAAACTATAACCTACATAAGATCAAGTTTTCTACATAGAGGTGCAAAACATTAAAAAATTATTAGGGATGTGATGTAATTATCACAAGATTACATCAACAATTCATCAATTTCACACAATAACTAGCATATGAGAAAGTAATATTAGTTTCTTTATTGCTCAAGAAGGTGTTTACAAGTCAAAAATTTAGCAAGACTGAGCCATAGGTAGCTAGATGTGTATCAAATCACTTATAAAAACAATTACATATAATTAAAGGATCCCTTAATGAGGGGAAATCATGAAAACTTGTCATCAATACCCTCATTAAGGTTTAAAACTAAAACATAAATGAATTTAAATTTTAATTGACATCTTCTTCCTCATTAAGGCTTAAAACTAAAACATAGCTGAAGATAAATTTCAATTGACATATTCTTCCTTATCCAACATATCATTACTTGATTTTAAGTCTCTGATTTGTGAATTGGGTGTGGAAGTCCTTTTTGGATGATTAAGGTTGTTTAATACCAAGTTGTATGATGAAACTCCACTTTATCTTCAACCAACTCCTACAATATTGCATGATGAAACTCTACTTTGAGAAGTTCTTGTTTGATTTGAATTCTTATTATTAATTTTGTTGAAGAGTGAAGAGATGATATTATTTAGGTTTTTGAGGTATTACTTTTCATGATAATTATGATGGTGTATTGATTATGTACAACTTTAGCTCTTCATTTGTTGACTTTTTTACCATGTTCACATTCTTATTTTGCATTAAAATTTTTATGAACATGCTTAAAGACATAAAAAAATTAAATTAAATGTTAAATAATTAAATATAAACCTGATATCATATATTTTTATGCCTCTTATACTGTCCTTCATGGCTCTTGATGATGACTTAGTTCAAACTTGTAGGTGTGAGCTCCATTATTGCGTGAGAAACTCTTGAGATAGAGATCTCTCTTATTCAATTAATTAATTAATGTATTAAAAAGGTTTAATTTATTTTTTTAATTTATATAACCTTTAAACACCTACATTTAAGTTTTCAAATCATTTTGATCAATAAAACTTGAGTTCTTACACTTTTGGGCTTCTTGAAAACTAGTTTTCAACATTTTTGCATACACACACCTGTAATTTTAATTTATATCTCTTCTCATGTATATTATTGACATGATAAAAAAAAATTTATAAAATATTTACCTCCAATTTTATTTCAAATTTAATATGTTTTGGACCAACAGAACTCAAGTTATGCTCCTTTTTGTGTTTTTAGGTTCTCCTAGGGCAACAAACATGCCAATTTGGTAATTTTTTTATATTTTGATCTATAAATGGTCTAAAGAGATCATTATATTTTTTTAAATGAATTTAATAACTCCATATAAATCTTAAAACCATTGAAATTTCATGTTAAATTATTGAAAAACTCCAAAAATGCACTTTTAGGTTTGCAAGCCTATAGGTGTTCATTTCTCATACATGTTTATCATCTAGGTACATTTTCCAACTATAAAACATTTTTTATGATTTTAAATTTTTATAATGTGTCTTGATATCAAGTATATGGCATAAAAATCATTCATAATTCTTTATAAATCTTAAAAACACTTCAAAATATCAAATTTTCAATGTTCATGTTCTCTAGATAGGGTTTTGAAGGGGTTTAGAGAATTCTTGCTTCTTAAAAATTGTTCATAAATTTTAGAATTATTTATGATAATAAAAACCATGATATATATTAAATAAACCTATTAAATCCACCTATAAAACATTTTAATCCATGTAACATTTCCACCAAGATATCACATTGGTTTTAGGGTAATTTTAAGCTTACAAATCAAATTTGATAGAGATTTGAGTTATCTTAGCAAAATTGAAGCATATTTTGAGTTAATAACCACTTTAAAATGTATAATAAACATAAATTAAGTTTATAAATACATTAATAATCATTTAACCACCTCAAAACTAATAAAAATCCAATCTTTTGCCTTTGGAAATGTATGAAAATTTCCCATACATCTTTACAAATGAGTTAGAACACCAAAATATCTTCACAATTGTTTTATATTCATGCATGGAATATGAAAATACTTTATTTAAGGATTAAAAAATATTACTCACCTCAAAACATTCACTATCCTTCTTTTATTTGTAATTTTTTATTTAATTTCTTTCACCCATGTTGTGGCATGCTTTAAAAGCTTAATATGGTCAACCAAAAAATGGTTATGAAGACCATAACTTAAATATGATACTCTATTTAATACATGCATGAAATATATTAAAAAAAAATTAACATTAATTTTATAAAAAAATACCTCAAATTTTTCAAAAGATTCTTAAAACATACTAAGAGGGCACAATAAATGTTTAATTCTTTCAATTAGCCTCCTAAACTAAGGGAAAATCACAGTATGAATTTAATATCACTTCAGTATGAATTAAATAATAATATTTCACTAATTAAAGGATGAAAAATATGATGAAAGATATTGTGAACTTAAACATACTCAATGATATAAATAATGGTGACTAAAAAGATTAACATTCTTGGCAACCTCTAGAAATTTACTTGCCTACTAAGCAAAAGACCAATTGCATTATGAAGTCCATTGGGCATGGAGTCATGAAAAATCATCACCAAATATGATATGAACATGATAAAAACTATTTTACCTTCCTCATCAAAACTAAAACTAAACATTGAGTCCTCAAAACAATAATAATACTTGTGCAAGAGAACTTAGGGGATTGAAAACTATTACAACTACCAATCGAACATGTGCATAACCACACTTGAAGGAAAGTGAAATATAAAAAATACCAATAAAATACTCAAAATACACCTAGATCAAATCAAAAACCTCTTAGGTTCTCTTCTTGTGGTTGAGAAGATGAAGAATAAGTTGTTTTTTAAGTGACATTCTAGTTGGACAAGCTCTTTTCCTACTTGTTAGCATCTTTGGCTTGTCTCCAAGTGAAATAGATAAATCAAACACACACACACACACACACACACACACACACACACACACACACACACACACACACACACACACACACACACACACACACACACACACATTATAATATAAACAAACTCTTCTTATGGTTCAATGATCACTTCATGTTTCTCTTCAACCCTAAAAAATATCTCCAATGTAACCACATTGTTATTCATGGGAATAACTACAACTTGAGCCTCTAATGGCTAACTAGAACATTATTCTTGCTATCTATGACATCTTGAGATATGTCATGTTGATTTTCAAGATCTTAAAGTTTTTCAAGCTCTTTAAGGAACTCCAAATACAACTCTATAGCTTTATTAGGATCTTTTTGAAATATGCTTTGATCAACATCCTCTTGAGCATGTATTCCAACCTTCACAATCACTTTATCAATTTCTTCATAAGGAGATATAGGCCTATAAATATTCTCAATGTCTTTTATCAACTCAAGGTACCACTACCACTCTTTATCAAAACCTTCTTGATCCTCACTTTTATATTCTTGAGGTTCACTAGAAGCCATTACATCTTTTGTATCTTTACTTTTCTCATGTTTAAGATTATTACCTTGTGAAACCACTATTACAATCTCCCTAATGACTTCCATGTCATCTTCAACATATTCATGATATAATTATTGAGGCTCACATGTAGTTGTAATTTTATTTTTATCTTCAAGGACTATACCATAATATGATTCTATGTTAAATTGAAGCTCACTTGACCAACACAACCCTTGATCATGCTCTCTTGACAAATTCTCCTTTTCACCTAGATGTTCTTCTTTTAACTTCCATATAATAGGTCATCATTCAAAAATGGAGATGGTGGGAAAGAAATAGGTTCTATTTGGTGTCATAGTAACATAGGGAATTATGTTTTACTATTTAATGGGTTTTGGGATTGAAGAGGCATTAATACGAATTTGAGATTTATAAGTAATAGTTTCATTTAAGAATTATTTGATATGAGTGCAATAAACTTGTGTTAGGGATGCTTCATTATTCTCTTTCCACTCAAAAAATCAACCTCTCATGTTTTGATATGCTTTTATATTCATGAATAATTTCAACTTGAGGATTAGATGATGGGATCAAGAAACTTGGAATATTTTTTGATTTAGCATCTACAACTTTATAAATCTCTTGATTTTGGATTGGCATAAGAGTAGATGAGAAACTTGGAAAGTTCATTCATTGAGGAGATTTAAGGACTTGAGGAAGGATGGGTGAAGTATTCATAATAATAGGATATTTCATAGGATTAAGAGTCTTAAAACTTGGAATTTTAAATCAATTAGACTCTCTTTAAGGTTCAAGGGGTTCTAGTTCTTCTTATTTCCAACTTGGGATTTTGGATTCAATTATTTATACTCTCAAGGGTAGTTGTTGCACTTGCCCTCTTTTAGACTCATTATATATATTAAATTATTATACTTATTTATTATGTATATATGCATGATATTTAATCTCTTCTTGATTCCTATTGTACTCCCCTTACCTATCACTCTCCATACATTCTCTCTTAATGTCAAGTTTGATTTCTTACATACTTTTTTTAAGTTGATTGGAAATAACATGAATTTTCCAAGGCTAATTAGAAACATGATTAGGAGTGGGATGGAGTTAAATATCATGAAAATATTGATGTCTAGGGCTACTTGAGGTGAAGCCATAAATATTCTAATCTTGATATGAAGGATATGAAGGTACAAAAGATGCATTCTAATAAAATGGAGGAGTGAAATACATATCAATTGATAATCTTTAGGAACTTGGACTTCTTGAACCAACTATATATATAACTTGGAGTCACCCTTAATGATTGTATAAATTCCTCTAAAAATTGATATGATGAAGAAAAACAAAAATAATTCCTCAACAGATGAGGTTCTTTGAATACTTATCCCATCAAACATGCCATAAATTATTGTCAAATTGAGCTTACACCCTTAAGGAAGGTCTTCAACCTTTCTTACCCAATTGATATAATGGGATCACTTATAGGTTGTGGGTGTCCTATAATAAAATTAAAATCCAGAGAGGGATGGTTCCCTTAATGAATCACCTTGATACTCACCTAAACTACTTTTTGACAATGAAAAGAGACACATTTTTATGCTTTTGTGAATAACTATGGGGTGATGCACCAAAATTGAATACCTCAATTTGCTTGGACATACATAGAATGAACATAAAGAGCACTCAAAAATACAAAAATCATAACTCACTAATGAATCTTGGGAATAAGTGTTTTGTATAAAGGATTAAGCTTATAATATTAATTATAAATATAATCACTTCTCTTAGGAAGCTCAAATATCATTCATCACAACTATAAATTGCATTAAATCTCATAGACACAAACTATAACTTGAATAAGATTAATTTTTTCATAAAGGTGCACAAAATTGACCATAAATCAGGTATAGGGTGTAATTATCACAAGCTTACATCAAAATTTCATCAATTTCACATAATAACTAGCATATGAGAAGGTAAAATTAGTTTTGTTATTGCTCAAAAAGGTGTTTACAAGTCTAAAATTTGGTAGGGTTGAGACACAACTAGATATAGGTATATCAAATTACTTAAAAATAAGTATATAAAAAAAAAGAGTCTTTAAGGAGGGGGGAAATCATGCAAACTTGTCATCAAAGCCCTCATTCTAGCTTAAAACTAAAATATTTCTGAATTTATCTTTTCGTTGACATATTCTTCATTCTATAAAATGTCATTACTTGATTTTATGTCTCTGAGTGAATCAACTGAAGCAAACATACATCTAATATAAAAAAAATCTTTTTGTGGGTCAATTATTTACCTTCATGTTTCTCTTCAAAATTAGGTAAGATCTACAATGCAACCACATTCTAATTCATAGGAACAATTAAAAATTTAAACTCTAATGGCTCACTATAAAAATTTTCTTAGCCTTATATGACAGCTTGAGATACGTCATGTTGATTTTTAATTATTGCAAGTTATTCAAACTCTTCAAAGAGATCCAAATACTTTTCTCTAGCTTCATTAGGATCTTCTTGAAATATGATTTGATCAACATCATCTTGAGAATGTTTTTCCAACCTTCACAACCACTTTATTAATGTTTTCATAAGAAGATATAGGCCTAAAAAGATTCTCAATGTCTTGAATCAATTCAAGGTATTGTTGCCCACTCTTCATAAAAACCTTCAATATCATCACTTTTATCTTCTTAAGGTTCAATAAGAACCACTAAGTCTTCTTTTATATCTTTACTTATCTCATGTTTAGGGTTGTTACCTTCAGAAACCACTACTATAATCTCACTAACCACTACCATGTCATCTTGAACATCTTTTTGATAGAATTTTTTAGGCTCACTTGTAGTTGAAATTTGAATTTACTCTTCAAGTAATACACCATGATATTTTTATATTCCAAATTAAAGCTTATTTTACCAACACAACTCTTGATCATGCTATCTTAACAAAATTATCCTCTTCATATAAATGTTCTTCTTTTGCCTTCCATACAATAGGTCCTACTAAAAAAAGGTATTTGGTGGAATAGGAACATAGGGCATTGTGTGATGATCTTTAACGGGATTTGGGATTTTAAGAGGCACTAAGACAACTTTGATATTTGGAAGTAATAGTTTCATTTAAGAATTATTTGAAAGGAGGGGAAAGAAACTTTGTGTTAGGGATGATTCATTCTTCTTTTTCCACTCAAAAATCAACCTCTCAAATTTTGATATGATTTGATCTTAATGAAAAATGTCAACTTGAGGATTAGATGAGAGGATCAAGAAAATTTTAATATTTCTTGGTTTGAATTCTACAAATTTATCCATATCTTGATTTTGTATTGGCATAGGAGGAGTAGATGAGAAACTTGGAAACTTATTTGATTAAGGAACTTGAGGGCCTTGAGGAATAATGGGGTAAGTATGTACAATTATAGGCTCTTTTCATATGATTAGGAGTCATAAAATTTGGAATTTTGAAGTTAGTAGATTATCTTGAAGGTTCAAGGAGTTCTAGTTCTTCTTGTTTGCAACATATAATTTTAGATTCAATTCTTTGTAATATTTAAGGTAGATAATGCACTTTCTCTCTTGTAGCCTCATTGTATCTTTTTAATGATTCTAACTATTAATTATTTATATATTCTTGATTTGAAAGCTTTTATTGATGCCTATTACATTACCCTTACCTATCATTCTCTATACATTTTCTCTCAAAATCAAGTCTAATTTCTTAAAAGCTATTGTCAAATTAAGCTTGCACCCTT
>JARHVA010011079.1:0-95455 GCA_037957365.1 Torreya grandis
CATCCTAGCCTCTCTCTGACTATTACTTCCTCACTCATTCTTATAAATGCACTTTATTCTCAATGTGTCTCAGTTCATGCTAGGTTTTTGTGTTGTGTCTTATATGGTAACCTAGTTTTTCTCTCTCTGCAACTCTCTTTGATTTCATATAATTTCAAATTTTTCAATAAAGTGTAACCTAGACCATTTGTGTGACCGTGCCTTTATACCCTCTTAGTTAACATACTGTATTTATGGTAGGTGTTTTTGATGAGGGTTGTGACATATTTTGAGAGAAGTGAAACAAATATTTGAAATCCTCTAAGGTCCTTCATCATCCTTGCATTCAATACATGTCATGTCACTGTTGCCACCTCACTTATTGTTTCTAGTGGTATTTTTAGTGACATGACTAGTGATTCAAATCAATCATTCCTACCAACTCATGGGTAGATGATAGCTATCTTAAATGAATTCCTTCTGTACTTGTCACTTGGCATGACCTTTTCCTTTCTTTTGGTAACCTAGGCACAACACCTTATATGCATGTGATTCAACCTCCTTGGTTCCACTTCCTTTTCTAGCTGCACTTTTATCTAAAGTGAGATTTTCTTTCCTTGGCCAAATTTATATGCTTTGTCTTGCCTTGACTCATCCTACCCCATATAAATCCATTATGTTGGCCCTACAACACTTGACGTATATGAGCACCACTACTCATACTTCTTGTGTAAGGGCTTCCTTACACATGTCCTTTGATTAGTCAATGTATCCACTCTTTGCACCTAGAAACATAGGTGTTTGGCCCTAGGTGCTTGAGAAAATAAATGAGTTCAACTGCCCTAATTGGTATTATTCTTAGAGTGCCAGTATTGTCTTGGTATGATCCTCTAACCACCTACTAGTTTGGTTACCTTGTTAAAGAATCATAAAAAAATAGTTTACTTATGGGCTTGGCTTGTGCCAACCCTTTATATGGTCATTACACTCAATCTGACTTGTGACCAATAATTTAGTGTTTTTGCGGTGTAAGAACCACTTTATTTCTTATATAACTTTAAGTGATTGCCATTGAAATGCTTGAGGAGCATTTCACTAGAGAGAATTTGTAGTTTACACATGCCAGTATCTAATATGTGATGGATGATTTAAGGACCCATCCATATTTTCTATAGTTTTCTTGGGTGCTTAAGATACTTGGAGTCATAGAGCAATACCAAGGCCCCTTTAGTTAATTCTTTGCACCTAATGTGTTTATCATGCTAGCTCTTCTAGTATGCCTTTTCTATTTGTTGACTCCACTATCCTTGAGCACCACTTCTCATCTAAGCATTCTAAGTCCTCTAGTATTGCCTATGACCAATGCATGCAATACGTAGTGATGGAATGGTAAATTCCATTAGCAGGATAACTTCTAAGCCAAATTCCAGTTGGAATGGTGTTGCCTTGTTTAGGCACTTATAAGTTGTGTGGTAAGCCCATAGTACCACAGAAACTCAATCATCCCAATCCTTATGCCCAAAATCACATATCTTAGTGAGGCATGTCCCTCAAATTTTGTTAAAGGCTTTAGCTATACCATTGGATTATGGGTGGTAGGGTGTTGTTTTATGGTGCACAACCATGTACTTAGTTAAGAGAATTCACACCATTTCATTGATAAAATGGGTATTCCTATCACTTGTCAAAATTAATGGGCACCTATACCTAATTATGATATTCTCCCCAAATAAAGCATGCAACTATTGTGGTTGTGTAGTCTTTGGTTGGCAAAACCTTAGCCCACCCGGTGAAATAGTTAGTGGCTACCAAATTTTACCTTGAACCTATCTGCTAAGCTATGAGAGTGATTGGCCCAACAAAGTCAATAACCCATTTTTCAAGTGGTGCCTAGGCAAAGATAGGGATGAGAGGCATCTCATCCTGAGCATTGGGTTTTCTTGTGTACTATCATATATCACATGCCTTTATGCACTCTATGGAATCTTGAAATAGGGTTGGCCACCACAAGCTTAACTGTAAGATCTTCCATGTTGTTGCATCACCAATGTAATAGACTCCTATAATTCCCTCATACACCTCTTACAAGATGGAATCCATTTCATGATTAAGAACACATCAGTGAAGGACTTCATCCTAACTCATTTTTTATAGTTCCCCCTCAATGAGTTAGAATGGGGTAGCACAAATAGTGAGGTGTTTTCTTTCTTTCTCAGTCATGGTCTAGGGTACTAGTCTAGATGTTAAGGCAGTGATCTCTATTAAGTCCTCAAGAATGTACTAGACTCTATATAGCTACATGTCTATCATATCATCTTAAATTGGTGCCACTGCATTACTAAATTTAATGTGTAATAAATGGTTAGGCCCTACATTCTACTTTTTAGGCTTAATGACAATGGAAAATTGGAATTCCTAGAAAAGAACTATCCATCTACATATGTGCCCATGCAACACTAGCTTATTGATAAGGTATTTGAGTGCTTCATGATTAGTAAATAAAATGAAGGGGGTAGCTAGTAGGTATTGTTTAAAATTTTATAGGGCATATACCATGATGTGTGCTTCTTGCTTGATTGCCATATAGTTGCACTTTACTTCGATCAACTTTATAATAGTGATGGAAATTAGATAGTCCATCTTCCCCTCACTTGGTTGTGCCAAAATGGTGCCAATGGCAGAGTTAGAGGGATCAATATGGACATGAAATAAGGTACTCCAATCTAGAAATTGTAATATTCATGCACTATTTTAAATTCAAGGCTTCAAATGCCTCTTCTTGTGCCTAGCCCTAATAGAATGGGTCCTCCTTGCACAAGAGTTCCTCCAGAGGTGATGCACTCTTTGCATAACTCTTGATGGATTTCCTATAGTAGTTGCAATGGCTAAGGAAAGTGTGAACATCATTTTATATTGAAGGGGTCTAGAGTTGAATGATAATGACAATCTTTGCTAGGTATATGATTAGACCATCCTTACAGACATTGTGCTCAAGCAATGTTCCAAAAGAAGTTGAAAAGATATACTTCTTTAAGTTTAATGAAATTTGTAGTTTCCTACATCTTTCAAACATGAGGTGTAGGTTATCATAGTGTTCCTTGATGAGGCCATACATGGTCCAATAATTAAGGTACACTTAGAGAAACTAATGAATAAAGTCCTTAAATTCCATGATGACTACCCTAGAGAATATAGCTGGCACATTTTTGAGCCCAAAGGACATCACATAATATGCAAAACAACCCAATTCAGTTATGAAGGTTATCTTTGGATTATCTTCTTCCTCTATTTGTACCTAATGGTATCCCAAAAATCCATCAATGAATGTATATATTCATAGCTAGCGATGCCATCTAGGACCTCATCTATAAATGGAGTTAGAAAGGGGTCGGTAACATAAGTAACACTCAAGAGTCAATAATCAATGCATATTCTAATGTACCCATCCTTATTTATCCTAATTACCATGGGACTTACCCATTTTGACTCTTGCACCAGATATATGATCCCTATGGCTAGCATCCCATTAATATCTATTTTTACCTTGGTGTAGAGATTGGGGTTCATGTAGTATGGGAATTTATATATGGGTCTCACATCATCCACCAACTTAAAGCTCATCTTACCTAGGGAAGAGTGGGTGTCCTTCATTGTCCTGATAGTTTTAGGGGAATAAATCCTAAAATTCCTTTAGGTGCTCTATAATCTATGCCATATCTACTTTAGACCAATATGTGCCTATGGTGGTGATCTTAGGTTCACCTTTCATGTTGATGTCCACTTCAATGGTTCTAAGTAGCAAATGATATGGTTCATTTCACATTTGATGGTAGTCTTCCACTTGCCTTATCCCTTATATTATGTTGATGTGAAGATGATTAGGGATTTATCATCCAAGACATGATCATCTACTTAACACATAACCCTTTTCTTGCTTGTTAGAGACTTATAGTTGTGCTTCTTCCAAGTCTCATCATCTTTCTAACTATAGTCACTATTAAGTACCTTGTCTTCAAATAAGGTGGGGAGTGATAGTCATTGTTGACCATTTTTTGCCCAACAGGGCAAAAAGAAATTGGTCCCCTTCTTCCCCTACTGTTTAAGGCCAATTCATTTTTGATTTTTGCACAAGTCCAGGAATTTCTATGGACTCTATAGGTCCATTTCTATGAACTCTATAGAGCTTAGTTTTCAACAAATTCTGTAGGTCCATTTCTATGGACTCTGCAGAGTTCTACAAACTTCACAAGTTTTTTTACAGACTCAGCAGGTGTAATCATTGGCAGATGAAAATTGGTTTTAGAGAGTATGAGATTTTATAAAGCTTCTTTGGATTTTCATCTAAATAAATTCAAAAATAAAGTTGGCATCTTGAACCATTAAACCATTGAACTGGTTGAAATGCTTTGGTTTAACACATAGTTCAATCGACAGTTCAACCAATCTTGGTTCAAGCCTTGGCTCATCGTTTCAAGTTCATTGCTTCATTTTTAAGCTTTGGTTAAATATTTAAGTTCATCACTTGGTTTAGCAAAAATTTCAATGATATTGGCTCAGCAACATTGAACCGTTGAACCATTGAATAGGTTCAATGGGTTGGTTCAACGTGTTGGTTCAATGCCTTGGCACTTCAACTTAACACTTTAGCAGGTTCAAATGAATGGTTCATCACTTGTTTTTAATCTATAGTCCTTTGGTGAGTTCATCAGTGTGTATCATTAAACCATTAAACTGGTTCAATTACTTGGTTCAATGCCTTTAGTTCAACGTGTAGGTTCAATGGCAGAAGCAAACAAGGAAAGTTCAAAGGCTTAGTTTAGAAGGGCTCAATGCACAACATTGAACCATTTTTGGTTCAACCAGTTGGTTTAATGACTTGGTTCAATAATTTTGGTTCAAGCAACATTCAGTTCAAAGCAAATAGTTCAATAGGCATCGGCACGTAGTGACTAAACTATTGAACCGATTGAACCGTTGAACTAATTTTGGTTCAACAGGTTGGTTCAAGGGTGTTCCCTATAGTCGAAGGGCAGCCAAGGGTCAAAAATCCCTTGTGGAGGGTAGTTCAAGATCTAAAATCCCTCATGGAGGGTAGAGAACGTTTAAAGGGGCTGCCAGTGCAGGGGGATGTCAAAAAAGCTCAAAGAAAAGGACAAAGAGCGACCAATTCCTGTAAACTTTTTGTCCATGGAAAAAGGCCCAAAACAAAAGCTTGTAAAGTAGAAAAGCCATGGAAAAAGGCTTGATGAACTTTGCCAAGGATAGTGACATCTCAAAAAGCATCAAATTTTACACCAGGGAAGCTAGAGTGCGAAAAGCACCAAGTGGCAACTACAGAGGACTTCAACATACTTTTTTAGGAGCAACAAAACATGCCACATGTCCTCTGTAGGGCTTGGTAGAAGCTGATAGGTGGCAACATCCATGGGTTTCTCCTGTTGGCTTTAAAGAAGACTATGGTGGGCTTGAATGAGTTGCTAAGAGCTATGCGGAGTGTGCCAAGTGTTAGCATCTGCTAAGAACCAAAAAAGGACCCAAAAATTTCTCTAAGGTAGGTAAAAGCTCTGCAAAAGTGACCATGTGTCAACTTCTACCTGACTCTCAAAAGGCCCTCTAATGTAAGTAGATGTTGCCACATCCCATTATTAGCTCAGTAAAAGCTGCCATGCATTAATGTCTACATTTCAAAGTGTCTTCTAGGTGCCCAAGCAGTGGATTATGACATGTGTCAAAGGTAGATGCACTCTCAGTAAAAGGGGCAAGGTAGGAAGCTGAAGGAAAGTCCAAGGGTGATGGGCCTGAGGACATCAAATTTAAAGCTGCAAAATAGCCATTAGTTCTTTAAAAAATGATTGCACACTAGCTATGGAATGAGCCCAAAGAATGTAGCGACCCATTAGAAGAATGCCCCTAAGGGTTGAAGGAGTAGAAAAGGACAAAGGAGCCCAGAGAACAAAGAGCTAGTGGGTGGTGTGACTCATAAATTCAAATCTTGACAACAAAATGGCCATCACATAGAAGCAAATGAAGTGATGTAAGAAGGTGTTGATTCAAGAAGTTATTTTAGCAATTGACACAGTGCCTACCATGTGGTCATCAAAGAGATACAAACAATGATCAATGTGACTTGTTTTCCTTGATATGCATTATAGAGTAGGAAAGTGGTGTGGTTCATAAATTCAAATCCTGATAGCAGAATGGCCATCACACAAAAGTAGACAAAGCAATCCAAGTGACACAGGAAGGTGTCGATTTAAGAAGTTATTTTAGTGGTTGACATAGTGCCTACCATGGGTCACTTGTAAAAAGGGTGCCAAAAGGCTTCTTTTCTTCCTCTATATATTGGAGACTTGTTGTTGGAGAAATCATCTTCCACATTTGTAAGGCATAGCCCTGGCAAATTTTCACCTGAATCAATAAATGCATTTTTGCCTCTATCCTGGTTAGATATCTTTGTGTATGTCTGAGTGTTAGTTTATGTTTAGTCATTACTTCTTGATGCTTTCATAGGTTCAACACCAACATACCTGGTGTCTATAAGGTGCCATTTCTGAAATTGATAAGGAGAGCTGTATTTGGAAGTGAAGAAATAGAATAAATTATTATACAGTGTGCCTTTCATAGCACCTTTGGTGAATCTCTATTTTCTATATTTTCCATTAAAGCCTCCCTACCAAGTTTCTTGTAGCCTGGTCCTTCTACCAGTTTGAAGTGTATGCATGTGTTTGTCTGATTTTAAGTGTGAGTGTGAGAAGGTTGGATCATTTTGGTGCATCACCTCCTTTAGAGTAGTTTGTTTTCTTGTAACCTTTCTCCCTTTTCATCCCCCCATTATATATATATATATATATATATATATATATATATATATATATATATATATATATATGTTAGCACTTACTAGAACAAATCAAATGCATCAAAGGGAGCTAGCCCTTACCTAGAGACTCTCCCCTATAGCTTCGCCAATCCCATAGGTGAGAGGGGAGTTTCCATTGTTGCGTGTGGAAGGCAGGAGCTCAACCTCCTTGCCCCAAGTGCAATCCACTGTGTCAATAGTCATTTCTCCCCAAACATGTCTCTAAGATTCTCTTTTAGTATATCAGTGTCTTCAAACATTGCCTAATGTATGACTTGTAATGGCTCAAGCATCCTCAAATCTTTAGAAGAAAAGGAAAGTGTGTGCATGAACCTCTCCTTTAATTTATCCCAACTAGACATCTCCTTGTACATCTCATTTATGATGTACTAATATTGTACCCATGTTTTTAGGGTCCTATAAAAAGCATGCACCCATAGGTTCCTTGGTGAACTTTTGCCATAACCAATCCATGTTTCTTCATAGATACACATGTGGGAAATGGGATATGAATCATATAAGTAAGCTAATATGTCTATGTCCTCATTAATATTGCCAAACCTTGTGCTTATTGTGTCCTTGATGTCTTGCCATGTAGGTAGGCTAGCCTTATGTGCTTCCCACCATCGAGTAGTAGTGCTCTTTAGTCTATGCACCAATGCACCCATTCAATTTACTTATTTATGGATGGAAGACTCTAAGTCATTGACATATATATCAATAGGTTTTCTTCCCTCATATTTTGGAAGGGAAACAAGTTTTCCCTTTCTTAATCTAAACACTTTTTTTCTAATTATCTTGGTGTAGGGAACCCATTTCTATGTATTACACTCAACTTAGATTATACCTATCCTAACCAACCTTGGTGACTTTGTGTGAACTTAGTAGGACCTTCATCTACTAGTCTCATATACCTCCTTAAACTGTCAATCACATGCTATGTCTCTTGTATCATATATTGATTTGCCATCCTCCCATTTGAACACTCCTTGATCATGAAGCTATAAAAACTTAGTGCCCTACACCATGATATTGTTTACGTGGTTGATATCTTCATCAATGTCAACACTCTCAATATATGGTGGCCCTTGATCTTTAAAAAGGGGGATCACCACCGTCTCTTTTCCATTCTCAAAAGTCATGTAACACTTCTTAAATCCCATGTCCCCATTATTTGTGTATCACCGTGGTCTACCTAGGAGTGCTAGGTAGTTATCATGCTCTTCCAATTCTATTACTTTGAAGTTGGCTTAAAATTTTGTACCCATGATATCTATGATGGTGCCTTTCATGACCCCTATAGGTTGTGCTCTAGTTTTTTTTGCCATGAATAAGGTGTGAGGGGATGGCTTTAAGGGTAGTCTTCCCATTTTTTCCCAGGTAGTTTGGGTCAAAATGGTTACCTCAACACCTATGTCAATGATGACCTCACATACTGAACATCCATCGATGGTTACACTTATCATCAATTCCTAGTCATACTTGATGTTTTGAGTATGATGAACCTCATGCACCCACTCCAAGTGTGGCACTATGATTTCAATCCATTGAGGCACAACCTCATCTTTTGGCCTTTCTATCTATTTCATCAATAAATCCTTTAATAAAGGAAACATTCCCTCCATATTTAGGGGGTATAGGATCTTTGTTAGTTATTTTATCTCTACCTCTTAGTTATCCCTTTTATTTCATGAATCTATAACTTGCACCTCCAAATCTCTAACTAGTTGAAGCTCACCCTAGAGGTCTTGAATCACACTCATGGCCTATTATAGGATATCCTTCTGGCACACCAAATTGGGAAATGGTACTACCTTGGGTTTAGGTTGTGCCATGCACTCAATTCAACTTGATTCCCTATATTCTAAGTGCAAATATGGGTTTAGTTTGATAGTGGGTTGAGAAGTGAATCCACTTCTTGTAGTGACTTGTACTTTGGGAATCTCCTTATGGGTTGGTTGTGGATTTTCATCCCACTTTTCCACCTTAGGTTATCACATAAACATGGTATAACCCTTATTAATCCAACCCTAGGTTAACTTTATATATAATTCAGGGCATTCTTTGAATGGATGTGGCTCGTGGTAGTACCCACAACCGGGATGCATCAGGCAATCACACTAGTAGTGATTAGTTGATCCACATTTATAACACAATCATGGGGGGAACTTTACTCCACCACATCCTCCACCTCACCCTCTTGCACCTTATTGGTTTCCATAATCATCACTTTACTAGCCATAACTATCACCATCCTAGTGTATTTATCTTGTAGTTGTAGTGGTCACCTATAATGCACCTTTCTCTAGGTTCTAATGCATTTCATCAATGACACGATAATTTTTGGTTGTGTGGGTGTAGGAATCACATAATTTATAATATATAAAGGTGTTTACTTGGGTGGCACATTGTAATAATAGGTATTTTCAAACATCATGGTCTTTGTGGCATACCTCATAGCATAGAAGTAGCACTTGAACATTTTTCCTTGGGTCATTGGTCTTTTTATGCCCTTTGACCTCATAGGCAACACACCACAACCCACTTTGAGTGTCATGTGCTGATCCTACTATCAATTTTGAAATTTTGAGGCCATTTATGTGATTTACAGCTCCATATATGGACTAATTCTAGTGTCCACACTCCTAACTACTTTAGCCCTTAGTGTGGCCTCTATCACTTCTCTATGATCCATGAATGTTTTCATAGATAATTATTGTCACAATGGTACAAGTAGGCCCCCAAAAAACCATTTCATGTGTTGGGAGGGGTGGATGTCATAAGGGAGTTTTGAAATGAGGGTTTTGAAATGTGCATTGTAGAGGTACATGCTCTCAAATAACCCCTGGCTAATATCTTTTAATGCAGTTATGCTCTACTGCTTAAACTTTGGGATGTCAAAATACTTGAGAAAAGCCTCCTTTAACATGTCATAATCCACCATGACCTATTTTGGATCAAAATTTTGATATCAGGTGTGCACATGATCCATTAGGGTCATCACAAATTGAATGGCCTTGTGCTCTGACTAGGTAATCCCGCTAGTGCACCATTGTAGTTCACACTTGAATATGTACTTGATAGTGTTTTCAATGCTATGGTACTATAGAAAATGCATTGCCATTTCATAGTAAATCTACCAAGGGGGTTCTTGACCTTGGGACACTTGACCTCTTAGATTTTGGGTTGAGGGTGCTCCTTTGATCCCTAGGTTAGATTATGTCCCAACCACTATTGGTTGTGCCATAGAGTTAGTGGGCACAAAACTACTCCCTAGTTATGAAGGGCCACCTCCACTAGGATGTTTCCTAGTTGACATAGCTAACATCCTTTAAACTAGGATGGTAGGATTTATCTTATTAATCATTTGACTAGGTGTCCTCATGCTTAAACTCATTCTTGTAGTTGTTGATGCGTCCTTTAATTCTTCATAAGTGAGTATTTGTTCAATCACTATTTTTTCCCTCAAAGATTATAATATGTCAAAATATACTATGATACTAGGTTTAGTTATCAAATTTCTTTTTCCTATACTAGATCTAGCGCATGAACATGCACTTTTGGTTCAAAGGGGGTGAGTACCTCTGGCACATCTTGTGTTGTACAATCTTCTAGGAACCTATTACAAACCTCCTCTATGGACTCCTAATCTTTCTCCATAACTTCATCCCTTCTTTCATGGTGCTACAATATTTCAAGGGATCCTTCCCCATGCCATTCCTGATCTCTATCAATTTCCTTGGAAATTATAGGTTCTAAACCCTCTATCAATCTATGCCTCCTTTTGTTATGATTTTGCCTATGGAGCTCTCAATCATCTAGTTTCTCATTCCTTTCCATCTATACTTCACTTTCACATCCCCTTCTCATCATTTGTGCCTACTCATATGTGAATGGATTTTATTTGATCATACTTATGATCTCTATTCCATAATCTACTAGAAACTTATTCAATTTAGTGCCAAGATCTCTCAAAAATGCACCTCTAGGTTTGTGATAAAGTTCATGCTCCACTTCTTTAGGGCAGAAGTATGTTGACACCATAAATTCCACCACATAACTATTCAGTGCCCCATTTCACCAATGGTCAATAGTGCATGTCCACATATCATGTATGTTCTTAAGCCTTTCGAGGTGCTCTTCTATCCACTCATGACACTGGCCATATATTCACCATTTATACATGTTATAAGCAATTAACCATTTGTATAAGTGTTTTGGTAACTTAAAAAAGAGTACTTGATATAATGGATCATACAGGTAGGTTTACACCCATGCTCTTAGATCTTGACCTTGGTAGGTTAGGTGCATCTATGTAAAATTGTCCTCAACTTATTCCAGCTAGTTCTCAATGTTCTTGAGTGAGAGTCAGTGCATTGCTTTGTCACACCATTACAACAAAAAAATTCAATACATGTATTGACAATGGAACCAATATGTTATAGAAAGAGTTAGTATCTTAGAGTAGTGCCCATTGTTCTTAGTAACTTACCCTTCTATTTTGGTGCTTTAAGGTAGCTAGGCATAAGGCTTAGTAGTAGGTTAGGTGAAACATTTAACACATCTCTACATTGGCATCCAATTCACCCAATGTACAAACCTTGAGCACTCACCCAAAGTGTAATGATGAAAGGACTAGGGCTTAGATTGGGCTAGTTAAAACATGGTGCAACTTTGGTTTGGTCAATGGGGAATGTCATGGGGGTTCATCAATGCAAGGTTGTTCAAAAATCAATTTAAGAAGCAGTAGACGAAGCTATGGTTTGGTTATCAGCTATAGCGGTGCATATCTAGTCTGGAAGTTAATCTAGTCACTAACTAAGTCAAGGTTTCCAGATGACATTCTCATCTTTACTTGAGATATTTGGCTTATTTATCTTGAAAATCTTGGGTTCACTTGGATTTTATCAAAAAATGCGTTATTCTCAATAGTGGGTTATTATGCATCATGATGGTTATTATAATTGGCTTCACATATCTTCAAGTGATTCATCTAGTTACCATTAATACTAATAAAGAACATATAGAGCATAACCATATTCAAATATTAAAGATTACATTTAGAGAAAGTATTAAACACATATATCCTTCAAGTGATTTATTTCATTCATATTTCAAATTGATAGTTTACAAGATCAATCTGAGCCTAAGCTCGACATGATAACCTTTATCCTCATCAGCTCATAGGTGAGCTTTGATTATACAAGGTTGGTTCTACCAATAGAAGCATAAAATATCCTAGTTTATAATCTAAATACATTTGTGTAGAGATTTTCTATGCTTTATTCTCCCCCTTTCCTCCCATTCCCCAAGTTTGATTTATAGCCTTTGGAAGAATCTGAGCTAGGCTAGATAGGTGCACATCAAGTGCTAAGGTGTCATTGGGGTTGATCATTCTGCTGGATCCATGAATCCACCTCCATGCTCATACTTGAGATTAATCCATCCAAAATTTGGGTGAGAATAAATTTCTTAGCTATCTAGCACAATATTCATGGGATTCCTCTAGCTGACACAAAAAAGATAAAATTTGAGTAATCATTACACATGATTGCCTTGTGCCTAGATTTGACATGTTCGTGTAGGAACACTACTTAGAGAAAAGGGAGCCAAAAAACCTATCTAAATACTATTAAAATAGTTTTAAGGATTGAGATAAGTCATAATGCTGATGATTTGGTCTTAGACTCAAAGAGATACAATCATATGCATCTACATACATATAGTCAACACCTATAGCCTATTTTGAGAAATTTGAGGTTTTGAAACCTCTAAAGGTGTAGTCAAGATCTTAAAGTTTGGTGTAGATGATCATTGTGACTGGTACAATGTGATCATGTTATCCTTAGGGTTATATCAATAGTGGAGACATTAATTATCTTATCTTAAACAAACCTCAATCCATAGATAATCATTGACGAGACTAATAGTCATTTGTGAAGTTTGAGGATAAAGACATTGATATTTAATTTCATGAAGGAGTTTTAAGACAATTAAGGATAATTATAGTTTATATATATTATCTACATGGTTGATGACACCAAATTTTAAGACAAAATGCCCTTGATAGCTCGTTGAAAAAGGTAAACCTATAACCAATCTATGCCTGACAGTTGAAAACTTATATAGTTTTGAGGGGAAATGAGAATGTAAACATATAAAAAGGAAGTATAGATGACATAAAAAGTAATTAAAGTCATTATAAACCTTAGGTGAGGTATAAGGCACTAAAATTTAGGCCTCAATGTTTCGTAGTCTTACTTGCATACAAACCCTAGGCCAAGTTGAGGGTGCATAGAGGAGCAGGGTTATATTTGGTGATTGAAGATAGTTTAAAAAATTTGAAACATATAATAAGAGAGTGTCGTGATGATTTTGAGGTCCCTAAAAACCATCTAAAATCCTTTGAAACCCATAAAACTTAGTCTCAGGGCTTTTAGACCTAAAACTAGTCTTAGGTCTTAAGACCCATCATCATAGTTAGGATACATTTAGACCCTTCCTAAGAAAATGGAACAAGAAGAAGGTGTTAAAGGATGATTCAAGCCCATAAAAGGAGATTCAAGGTATGGGAATTCAATTTTTAGGTTAAAATTAGTATTGAAGTCTATTCAAGCTACCATAATCTAGACAACTAGTTTGAGCCACCTATTTTAGTGCTTAGATATCTTACCATAAGAGGATTCAAGGTAAATTCCCCTAAGGGATTTTAGGAACCTATTTACCAAATTTGAAATTTAGTCAAATTTGAGTCAACCCCATACCTTTGTTATCTTTTTATAAGTTTACTCATGTCCTTTAGAGGTGTCCTTCTGATTTAAATATTCCACTTATGCCTAGCCTAGTCTTAGTTCAAGTCTAGCCCTTTGTACTAGTCAAGTCAATGATTCTCAACCCTGGTAAAATAGGGTCAAACCTATTCAAAGACACAAATTATATTATTTTGGTCTCAATATTGTTTTGAATATGATTTAAGACATCTTTAGTTCATTTAATTACTTTTATCATGTTTAATGTGTAAAAATTGGCCTTGTGGGCCCACTTTGAGCTAAAGAGGAGGACTTGTATGGATGAATAAAGTGAAAAAACTTGTCACTAAGATATTATTCAACATGGGAGGGATTGTATAAGGTCATAATATGGTTACAGTAGTCCAAGAGTCAGTTATAGTTAGATAAGGTCAGTTTCCCCTTGTTTTGAGGGCCTTTATGACACTTATATGAAATAAATCATCTCATTTTTATGTGGAAATGTTAGAAAGGTGTCTCTTTAGCTCCCAAAATCAATTTTCACATTTTTTTTGTAGTAAACTTCATAAAATCTCATCTCTTGCTTATTTTCCCCTCTTCTTATCTTGGCAAGTAAAAAAGAAGCAAATTCAAGCATATGGTACGGACCATATAGGTGGAATGGGAGGGAGTGATTCTATAAGGGGATAGTTCTCTAAGTCATATTCACATGAATAACACATAATTAAATTTTGGTACCTTATCCTTAATTAACCAATGTTAACACTTTAAGCTACCTGGTTTGGGTTTACAACTATGAGGGGGGTCACTATTTGAACTAATCTTCATTTTCTTATTTTGGTATGATGATTTAATGTTTTGTAGAGATATAAACATGATTTAAAATGTGTTATTTAAGGTTCCACATACTTAATTTTGTTTTAAAGGCATCAATAATTCAAGGAGGTCTTCTCTAGACTTGTTTGAAACTTTGGGTCAATATATTGCCTTCTTCTAAAAAAGAGTGCACCTACAGATGTTATTGGGTAGTTCTCCACACCAAATTAAGGGAGATGGATATTTTTTATCTCTTTTGGATGTCATGTACATGGTATAATGGCATAATACTTCTTATAAGGTCTAAAATATGCACTTCTTCATTGTTTCTCCTCATAGCCCATTCAAACTCAGTCCAACCTGTAGGAGGCCATGGACAAAGAACATGGAGTCTCAAAAGAATGGATATAGTCTAGGGGTCTTATCTCAAATTTATATGAAATATTTTTCATATATAAAACCATATTTACTTCACTTAAGACATAAAGAGAGGGTGAGATTATCAAACAAAAGAGATGACTGAGTTTTGTTCCTTAGTCCCTAAACACACCAAATAGAGCTCCTAAGGGTGATTTTGGTTTTCACAAGGTGAATATATATTTGGTTTTGAGAAATATTCTTATGTAAAATTTTTAGTAATATCCATTTGAAACCATCATGCCAAATTTGAGCTTGAAAGGACAAGAGTCACGTAGGTTTTGAGACCTCCCAAAATGGCTAAAAAATACTAAAAGAGGGAAATAATGTCTACAGGATTTTCAAGGGAAGGTTGATTATTAAATCATATGAGGAGGTTATAATAATTTATAGTAGGGGAATAAAATCCAAGGGATATAAGAAACAAATCCAATCACTCATTCCATGAGAGAAAATATGACTATGTCAAATGACCTTCTAGGCCTATCCCCTATTTGTACACAGGGTAGAACATGGCTAGATACAATATTTTAATGATTGGCATAGAGAGTTTGTGTAAAGGAATAATAGGAAGGAAATAGTATAAATATGAATTATAAAAAATAGATGCAATATCAACAAGCCCTAGACTAGGTGAAACATGATCCAAATGCTCCAAAGCAACCTACAAGCCTAGAAATGAACACCTATAGCTAAGGATAGTGGAAGGTTAGCCATATTCAAGGTGAAAAGGGTCATTTGTGATAAATATGAAACATGTATATGGTGAAATATGGATAATGTGATGAAAATATCATAAGGGAAAGGTTTTATACCTCCTTTTTGGGGCTACATACCTATCAAGATAACCTACAGGCCTATGAACATGCACCTACAACCTAGTATTGGAGGTTGGTCTCAATCAGGGGTAAAGTGAAGTCTTTATAGCTCAAGTGGAGAATGTAAGCATATGGGATGATGATAATGGAGTTATAATAGGATTAAAAAATAAATTTCACACCTTTTGGAGGGTAAAAACTTACCTTAGAAACCTACAGGCCTATAGGTAGGTGTCTCAGTCCTAATGAGAGAGTGTGATCATAGTCACTTTATGAGAACTTACAAGAGGCTTGGAATAATATGTGAGTGAAGTGGAATATTATTCATATGAAATGGATCAATTCAAACCTATAATTTAAATTTCCATGAATCTCAATCAAGCCTAATGTGCTATAAGGTATGTCTCAGTCCTATTAGATAGGGACAAGGGTGAAAGGTGAAGGACAAGCCTAGTGCTAAGCATGAAAAATAAGATGAGAGGGTTTAAAAAAATTAAGAGTGTTTCATGAATATAAAAAAAATTTATACCATTCCTAAAACACTATTACATTCCCAAAACACCTTTTCAACCTTGCAAAGCATGTCTCAGTCTGTACAGGCAAGTTTGGAGGCCTTATAACAAAGAAGAACAAGGGGTTTTCAATAATAATGGGGTTAAAGATTGTTCCCAAATATAAATTATCTTTAAATTAAGATTGTAAAAATGTTTTAGTATCATTTGAGCATGGAAATTTCATGGAAGTATAATTTATAGGCAAATTTGAATAAAAACATGAAGGAAACAGGGTTTTTAACCCCTTTTTTGACAAAGTTGAGATGGTTAGACCCATTAGACAATGAATATGATTTTTTTTTTGGTAAAATTGATAATAATTATATTTTTAAGCTCACAAAATATTACATTTTTTCATCTAAACATGCCTAATACCCTCTATTTTGTCTTAGAGGTAGGTCAATCCTTTCATGCACAAGAATGGTAGTTTTTGGGAAAAGTGAAGAATGGAGGGCTTGTACTCATTTTGATCAGTAAAGGATGTTTTTAAAGTTGTGGAAAACATGAAGGAATATTAAAAATAGGATTTGAGGTTTGGGATGCAAATAAGGTGGTCTGGACAAAGAGGTTTGTAGGTAAGCCTAAAAAAGAAATATGCAAATCTAGCACTGAAGGCAAAATCACTCCAATTCATAGGATTATACAAACGTTATAGTTAATTGACTTATATGGGAATTATAATTATGTGTTAAATATATTTTAAGGGATGGTAAGTGAAAATGAAGGGTCATATAGCTCAAAAATGTAAACTGGCTCACTGGCGAGGTGTAGGCCTTATCCCAAACCAAGTGTCATTTTCATTTTTGGCCTTTAGTGATCCATTAAAAGAATTGGAGAGTGTTTTTTGGGTATATAAAAATAAGTTAAAAATTTTTGTTGGAAAAATAACTCCACATGAATCCATTTTTGGCCTTAAGAGTGCTCAGACCCTCACAAGATGCGTAGAAATGACTCGAAGGTCAACTTTGGACACTCATACCTCCCATCATATTTTTCATGGGACCCTGAGACATTTGGATATGTTATGGAAGTTAATTTAAGATCCCTTAGTAATAGTTATAAAGTATTTCAATGTTTGATCTTTATGAACAAAGGTTAAGAGTTCATGAAACTCAAAACCCTTGTAAAACCCTCACAAGAACCTGATTAGATAAAGCTTGCTATTTGAGCATATAAATGAAAGGTAATTTCCATGAAACCACTGATAAGTTTCAAAGGACTCTCAAAGGATCCCACACATGTGATTTTTTTATATAGAATTGTATGGATCAGAGGGAAATAGGGATTATTTTAACCATTTTGAGTGGTGTGCAAGTTATAAGAGGAGTTAGGAGATGAAAAAAAATTTGGAAGGAATATATACACTTTATATAACTCAAAAAATTCATATAATCTAATGGATCAACATATAAGTGCCTAAACTAAGCCCTCACTTTCAACCAGTCTAGTAAGTCAGCTAGTAAACACTTGTGGAAAGTGGTGAGAATCAATTAGGGAAGAATTTTAAAGGGTTTTATTGAAAATGATGATATGTTAACCTTTTAAAAGTCTCACGACCTATTTTTCATAGATAATTTTGGAAAATTTTTATTTTTTGAATGCCAAGTGTAGAAAGTGCATGGAAAGGAGCCATTTTGATACTGTAGAGATGATTTTGCATGTCCAAAAGAATAGGGATGGTTAGGGATAAATAAAATGTATGTGGTAAATTAATTATAACCCCTATTTGTTATACAAACCATCATATTTTACCATATGTATAGAAAAGGCATTTTTGGAAGGTGAATCATTAAGGTAGTTTCCTATGCCACTATTACAAGTTTTATGCCACTTTTCAACATTTTTATGACTTGTTTTGAATAATTATACCTATATTACATGGAATATATCATCCCAAATCTATTCCAAATGTAAGTAAAACTATTTCTCTTAAGGTGACACATTTATGAGTGACCCTTAGACTTCCTTTTCTTGTTGCTATTCTCAAAGCTATAAATATGCATTCTCTTCGCTCTTTTGAGTAACCTTCATTGGTTTATGGGGAAAATATAGATAAATTTTTAATTTAACAACTATTGAATATATATACAAGTTTTATTTCCACTCATATGCTGTAATATTGAGTAATGACTTGAATCTTGTCGATCTAGTCTAGTGAAAGATTACCTTTTCTAGCGTGTACTCTTGATGGTATACCAATTTTCAAAAAGGAGATTATTGTAGGTATTTTATATTATTATTTTATAAGTTTAGAGATATTATATAAGTGGTTCATGATTTTATTCCTCCTTATAATCATTCATTCCCTTCCTAAAAATCATATACCTTCTTAAATCTAACATATCAAACATTGATGTAGCAATGGATCCTAAGTTGTGATTCTTATGTGTGAAACATCCTTCTTGGTCTTTAACTAGTGGTTTTAGTCAAGTGAGAGGACATTATTTATTGGTGCATCAACCTTTTGCTGTTTTAGTTTTTTTTAAAGCCCTTTTCATCTTCAAGTTACTAAGTTAAAGTGAAAGCTTCAAAGAGTGCATCAAGGGGAGTTATCCCCTCATCTAGATATTCATTTCTCAACATTGTCACCCATAGAAAGAGAAATGTATCCATGGTTAAAATTATATGAGTTTAATTAGGAATATCCTTAGGGGTGAAAATCTAAGTTTCAATAGTTTTTGGAACACCTGATGGGACTTCTAAGTCCTAGAAGATTGTTCAAGATTGGTGATAGTATTGACATAGTTGAAGTTGAAAGAAATGTATACATTTAGTACCTAGTGAATCCATTGAATAATTTAAGCCTTTTTTTGATGACAAGTCATCTTTTTCCATGCTAAAGGTAACCACTAGGTCTACTACTAGAGGTGTACCTTTTGAGTTTGTGCAGCTACCTCCATATTCCACCAAAAAGTTTAGGTTTGTAAGCACTCGTCCTTATAAAAGAGATTTTGTGTTTAAAGATTCTAAGTTTGTGTTAAATTACATTACTAACATCTATAGTGATCATTCCAAGATGAATAGAGGGAAACCCTTTGTGCCTTTCATTGGATCATCTCCTTTGAATCTTTCCCAATATGATCAAATTCCATGAGAAACCCTTAAGAGTGTTCCTTATTTTAGTGGGGATGGTCCTATTACTACCATTGAACATATTAGAAACATAGATTTTTTTTAATATCCACAACATAGCCTAGGAGAATGTGTTTATTATATTTTTGGCTTTGTCTTTCAAAAGTAAAGTTTTGGATTGGTATGGTACCCTAGCCCAAAATTTCATTGGCTAATGGGATGAATTGGGAGATCTATTGACTAATAAGTTTGGGGATAAGAGTGATCAATTGTCTCTAAATGAGAAATTAACCACTATTAATATGGTACCACATGAGTTTATGCAAAAATTTAATACCAAAATTCAAAAAACATGGGATAGGATCCCAACTCTTGTGAGACCTACTCCAAACTATGCATTTTTGTACTACCTAAAGGCATTGAATAATGATGTGTATATGATGATTCAATATATGGGTGGGAATAAATTCCTTGATGCCTATTATATATTCATAAATTCAAAAAAAATTATTTTTCAAGTAGGAAAGATTTCTCCTAGGCCTTCAATTCCATTGTTCCTTGATTTACAACCCCTAACCAAGTTACTCCTCCTACATTATCTCCTTTGCCTAGCAGTGAAAATTATACCATGCTTCCTTCTAATGAGATCAATGAGGTTAAAATATTATTTCAAAGTTTTACCAATTAATTGGTTTCACTTAAAAGGAAACAAGCCTAAATTTATAGGCCATATCAGTCCTATAATCAGTTTGGACAAGCCAATAAACCTCCTTTTCAAGGGAATGTCTATGGGCAGGGTCAAATCACCCAAGATAGGCCTTATCAAAGCTATAATTTACAATGTTCCCTCCTATTCAAAGGCCATTTTTTCTCACTCAAAATAATTTAGTTCAAGAACAACCATGATATCCATCTTTTGAATAAGGCTAAGAGCATGTGGCTTATGTAAATGAAAGGCATAATCAAGCTATGGGAATGCAAGGAAATAAAATACCACAAGTTCCAAGTTTTGAGATGTAAATTCAACATGGAATGGAATGTGGTAAAGTTAAAAATTATTATACTCTCATCAATCACTTGGAGGGAGAGTTTTGTACCATCAATCACTTGGTAAATACAAGCAACATCAATATTGGTGTGGCTTCCAACGCTAGATCAAAAAAGAGGGCTATTGATGAAGCTCAAGGAACTAATAAAGGACCTATTTTAACCAATACATCATATATTATTGTAAGTGGGTATAATACATCTCATAAAGTGTAATAAAATTAGAGGATTCCAAACTTTAGGCTAGCTCGTACAACTCTACCTCCACAAACTATATCACAAGGTGTCAATGTTTATAAAGAGATCCCCAAGGTGAGTAATCCTTCCATAAATGTGGTAGAACAGATGAAGAAGATACATATGAAAATATAATTATGGGATTATCTATAATTACTAGGGTAGAAAGGCATACTCCAAAAGGAATTACATAGATTGGGTAAACAAGCTAGCCCATGTAGAAATGACGATGTGGTTTTAGTCAATGGAACTTAATCTATATATGGTCACATAAAGAAAGATGAGAATACTCATAATTTTTATCTATATATAATAATTATTGATTTATTAGTTCATAATTGTATCATAGATAGTGGATCAATCACATCAATTATGCCCAAATGTATAGTAGATAAGCTAGGCCTCAAGTATGAGACAATGACTAAAGGAGTTTTGCAATTGGATGGATTACCAGCCAAGAATTTGGGGGTAGTTAAATATTTGAATTTTATCCTTCATGATTTTCCTAATTTTTCAATTCCTCATGATGTGGTGGTGGAATATTTACATCCCTATTTTTCTCTTTACTTGTCAAAAGACTTTACATCCAAGATAGGTGGATACTTGGCAGCTAATTGGTCCTACATGGTATTTATAATAAAATATGGCACTAAGGTGAAGATTGAGTCATAAACTATTAATATATATAACTTGAAACCATACTCACCTAAGGTATACAATTTTATCTATGATATCATTTATAAAGAGGATATTCACATTGACCAATCCCCATCATCTTCCCTTGAAGGAGTTTCTGATTTGTTCTTAGATGAGTAGGGAGATGAGCACTATGAACATGATCCTTAAAATTTTATTAAGGAATATGGTATTAGGGTTTATTATATGAATGATAAATACTCTTTCATGCCTAATTTGATGAATTCAAGTGAAGACGTGAATAGATTGTGGTAACTCTTCTTTGATGGGTCTAGAAGCAAGATTGGGGTAGGTGGTGGAGCTATGTTAGTTTCACCTTCCCAGGAGATGTATTATTCAACCTTTATATTTTAGTTCTCACGCACTTGTAATGTGGTAGAATATGAATCCCTTACTTGTGGCCTTGAATGGCCTAGAAAAAGAGGGATTAGAGAGCTTCAAGTGTATGGATATAGTGAACTTGTTGTGAATCAAGTTAAAGGGCAAAATTTGACCAAGAACTCCTTACTCAAGTCCTAAAAGCATATATTTTGGGACCTTTTAGAATAATTAATAGCTTTAAAAATCAAATATATTCTAAGGGAATAAAATAAGCATGCTGATAGGTTGGCATCTATTGGTGCTCAATTTGATGTTCTAAAAGGCATAAAAGAAGACAAGAGCCAACCTCATCTAATGGTGATTATGAGGCATTCAATTCCTAATAATGTCACCAATTGGTAGGAATTTGAAAGTGACCAACAAATAGAAATTTTTATATAATAAGAGGATGAGTTCTCTAAAAGAAATCAGTCCAAGCTTCAATAATAATATGGAGGGTAGATTGTCTAACTAAAGTCTAACAAGCTTCCCAAAGGCCTAGTGACTCTCGAAAGAATTTTCAATGATGATGATCAAATGAAGAAAGTGAAGGTAAGAATGTAAAATAAACAAGATAACTATGAAAAGGTAGAGATATTTAAGGATAAGCTACTTACACTTGGAAAGGTATGCACTAGTCAAGAGAAGCACAATTTCATTGAACTATGCCAAGAGTTTAATGATATTTTCACATGGGAATATAGTGACTTGAAGGGTTTTGATCCAAGATTGGATCAACACACCATATAATTAAATGAAAATAAAAAACCCATAAAGAAAATAAAAAGGAAAATAAATCCCAAAATTGAACCACTCATGAAGAAAGAGCTCACTAAATTGATTGAGTCTAGAATCATTTTTCCTATCAAGCATTCTTCTTGGTTGGCCAACTTAGTCCCTGTTAGAAATAAGAATAGGGAGATCAGGTTGTGTATGTAATTTATGGACTTGATAAGGGTCTATTTGAGATATCATTATCCACTCCCTTCTATGGAATAAATTCTACAAGTGGTGGCAGGTAGTGAGAGGTTTTCTCTCCTAGATAATTATTCTAGGTACAATCAGATTTTGGTGAAAGGAAGTGACCAATACAAGATAACCTTCAACACCAAATGGGGCACATATTATAATATGAAGATTCAATTTTGATTGTCAAATTTTGGAGCTACTTTTCAACATGCAATGTATATGGATTTTAAAGGACCAATCAATGACATTGTATTGGTTTATCTTGATGATGTGATAGTTTTCTCCAAGGATGCAAATGATCATTTGAAGTACCTAAAGAAAATATTTGAGATGTGTAGAGAGTATGGAATATATAAACCCAAATAAGTGTGTGTTTTGTATCCATGAGGTCAAACTACTATGACATATTATTTCAAAGAAAGGCTTGTCCATTGATCATGAGAGAGTGAATGCTATCTTGGCATTATCTTTGCCTAAGCATAAGAAGGATTTACAAAGATTATTTGGTAAGATAAATTTCATTATGAGATTAATTCCTAAATTTTATAATTTGGTCAAACCTATAACATATATGATAAGTAAGGATGAGATATTCACTTGGACAAGAAGGAGAAAGGAAAGTTTTGAGGAAATCAAACAAGCCATTGCCCAAGCCCCTACTCTTGCAAGTCCAAACTTCTGTAAGGACTTAAATTTGTAAAATTTTGGTAATTAAGAGGTTATTTTTTCCATGATTACCCAAGAAAATGATGATAATTTGGAACAAAATATTGACTTTTTTAGCCAAGGTTTAGAGGGGTATGAGGTAAAGTATAATTATGTTGAGAAATAAGTGCTTTCAGTTGTTAGGAACTTGAAGAATTTAGACACATGATATAAAATAATAAGATTCACATAATTGTTCCTCATCTTAGTGTAAAGTAATTTCTATTGTGTAGAGGTTTGAATGAGAATAGGGTAGGTTGGATGACCAAAGTGATGGAGTATGATGTGGAGATCAAAACAACCAAGCTAGTGAAGGGAAAATGACTATGTGAGCATCTTGCTTCAGAATTGAAAGAGAAAAGGGAGGTTGTTTTGGTACTCCATGATGAACCTATAGTAGTTGTACCTTTAGCCATAAGGATTTTGACACAAGACATGATTCATTTCCTTCAAACTTGTGAGTGTCCATAAGGTCTTGATAGGGCTAAAAGAAGGTATTATAGGTTGCAATCCATTACCTATGTACTTGTTGATGGAGTGATATTTAGGAAGGAATTTTCAGGTGTGTTTTGGAGATGTATTGATTTGGATCAGATTGACAAAGTATTTTATGAGTTCCATGATGCACCAGCTAGTGGTTATTTTTCTCCAAGAACTACAACTACTAGGATTATGAGGGTTGTTTAATTTTGGCCTAGCTTATTCAAAGACACCCATGATTGGGTAAGAAAATTACAAAAGTGTGCTCTTTTTTATGACAAACAAAATATAGATACCTTACCTCTTCACCCAATCTAGGTTGAACAACCCTTTATGCAATGCAGTTTGGATTTCATAGGCCTAATCAATCTTCCTTCTAGTGTTGGTCACAAGTGGGTGTTGACTGCCACTGATTACTTTACAATATGGATGGAGGTTGTAGCTCTTAAAAAGGTAAATGAGAATTCATTCCTATACTTTTATGAGAGTATAGTGACTCTATTTGTAGCTCCCTCAATAATCATTTCAGATAATGCATTAGCCTTTCTAGGAGCAAGGAAAAGTGAATGACCTTTGAGACATGGCATCTACCTTAGCACATCATCCAATTATTACCCCCAAGGAAATGGACTATTTGATTCTAAAAACAAGAATCTAATTAGGATTATAAAGAGGAAAATGGAGGATAATCAAAGGACTTGGAACTCTAAGTTAAAGACAGCCCTTTGGGCTGATAGGATCATCCCAAAGAGAGTAATTGGGAACTCACCATACACACTTGTGTATAGAATGGAGGATAGGATTCCTATCTCACTTGGGTTAACATATTTAGACCTCACCTATTAGCTGCAATTGATGGAGAATGAGAGCATGGAAGTTAGGTTGTGTGAGTTAATAGAGCTTGAGGAGACAAGAGATCAAGATATACAAACTATGACCACTCCTGAAGAACAAATAAAGAAGTATTTTGATAACAAGTCCATGCCAAGAATTTTCAAGGAGACATTATCCTAAAATGGGATGCAGATAGGGCCAAACCTAGAATACACATAAATTTTGATGCTTTGTGGAGTGGTCCATATGTGATTACTCAATACAAGTCACATAATGCTTTCCAAATTTCAAAGTTAGACGGAGAGGAGCTTCATATCCTAATAAATGGATACACATCAAGCATTTTTACTCAAGTTCTCCTCTTCCCTTGTACATAGTTTCTTTCTTTCCTTGTGTTCCCTAAGTGCTTATGCACATGTGTGAGTTTGTCCTTGTGTTGTGTTGTGTTGTCTTTGCTTGGTCATGTTGTTGTTGTGCCATGTGTTTATTTTTGTTTTTTTGGCATATCCTTGTTAGTCATCTTCAAGAATACATTGACTCCATTGGCCCTTAGTTGGATAAGGCTACTAGTCTCAAAACATAGACAAGCATGTTTACACTAAGAGTTGCCAAAAGTGTTGACCAAATTTGACCTTTGGTTAAATTTGAGTCAAAACCCTACCTTTTTGATATTTTATAAGATTATTCATGTCCTTTAGAGGTGTATTTGTGACTCAAATGTTCCACTTATGCCTAGCCTAGTCTTAATTCAAGTCTAGCCCTTTATACTAATCAAGTCAATGATGGTCAACCTTAGTCAAATAGGGTCAAACCTAGTCAAAGACATAAATTATGTTAGTTTGGTCCTAATATTTTTTTGAATATTATTTAAGACATATTCAGTTCATTTAATTACTTTTATCATGTTCAATATGCAAAAATATGGCTTTATGGGCCCACTTTGAGCTAAAGACGACTTGTATGGATGGATAAAGTGACCAAATTATCACTAAGATAGGATTCAATGTGAGAGGGATAAAATAAGGTTAGAATCTAGTTATGATAGTCCAAGAGTTAGTTATAGTTAGATAAGGTCTATTTCCCCTTATTTTGAGGGCCTTTATGGTACTTGTACAAAATAGATCATCTCATTTTTAGGTGGAAACATTAGCAAGGCATATCTTCAACTCTCAACTCCATTTACACGTTTAGTTTATAGGAAAATGCATAAAATTTCATCTCTTGCTTCTTTTTCTCTCTTCTTGTCTTCACTATAAAAAAAGAAGCAACTTCAAGCATATGGTACAAATCGTACAAGTGGAATGGGAGCAAGTATTTCTCTAGGGGGATAGTGCTCTGAGTCCTCTTCACATCCATAACAAAAACTTAAATTTTGGTTCCTTTTCATTCATGAACCAATTTTAACACTCCAAGATACCTGGTTTGGGTTTATAACTATGAGAGGGGTCACTGTTTGTAGTCATCATCATTTTCTTATTTTGGTTTGATGATTTCATGTTTTAAATATATGTCCACATGATTTATAAAGTGTTATTTTAGGTTCCCCATCCTTTATTTTTTTTGAAAGGAATCAATAATGTAAGGAGGGATTCTCTAAACTTGCCTTCCATTTTAGGTCAATATAATGCCTTCTTTTCAAAAAGAGTGCACCTACAGATGTTATTGGGCAGTTCACCATGGAAAATTGAGGGATTTGGATATATTATATCTCTTTTGGATGTCATGGACATGGTATAATGGAATAATCCTTCTCGTAAGGTCTAAAATATGCACTTCTTCATTGTTTCTCCTCATAGCCCATTCAAACTCAGTCCAACTTGTAGGAGGCCATGGATAAAGAATAGGGAGTCTCAAAAGAATGGAGATGGTCTATGGGTCTTATATCAAAGATATATGAAATATTTTTCATATGTAAAACCATATTTAATTCACAAATGACATAAATAGAGTGTGATATTTTTGAACAAATGGTTGACTGAGTTTTGTTCCTCACTCCCTAAAAACACCAAATAAAGCCCCCAAGGGTCCTTTTGGTTTTCATAAGGTGAATATATTTGGTTTTGATAAATATTATTATGACCATTTTTTAGTCCCATCCATGGGAAATAATCATGCCAAACTTTATCTTGAAAGGAAAAGATTCACATAGGTTTTGAGACCTCCCAAAATGGCTAAAAAGCACTAAAAGAGGGAAATAATGTCTACAAGATTTTCAAGGGAAGGTTGATTATTAAATCATATGAGGAGCTTATAAGAATTTATATTAGGGGGAATAAAATCCAAGGGATATAATAGAAAAATCCAAGCACTCATTCCATGAGAGAAAATATGACTATGTCAAATGACCTTCTAGGCCTATCCCTTATTCGTATACAGGGTAGAACATGGCTAGATACAATATTTTAATGATTGGCATAGAGAGTTTGTGTAAAGGAATAATAAGAAGGAAATAGTATAAATATGAATTATAAAAAATAGATGCAAGCTAAAAAATCCCTAGACAAGGTGAAACATGATCCAAATGCTCCAAATCAACTTACAGGCCTAGAAATGAACACCTACAACCAAGGATAGTGGAAAGTTAGCCATATTCAAGGTGAAAAGGGTCCTTTTTGATAAACATGAAGCATGTAGATGGTGAATTAGGGATAATGTGATGAAAATATCATAATGGAAAGGTTTTATACCTCCTTTTTGGGGCTAGATACCTATCAAGCTAACCTATATGGCTATGAACATGCACCTACAACCTAGTTTTAGAGGTTGGTCTCAGTCAGGGGTAAAGTGAAGTCTTTGTAGCTCAAGTGGAAAATATAAGTATATGGTATGATGATAATGGAGTTATAAGAGGATAAAAAATAAATTTTACACCTTTTTGAGGTTAAAAACTTACCTTAGAAACGTACAGGCCTATAAGTAGGTGTCCCAGTCCTAATGAGAGAGTGTGATCATAGTCATGTTATGAGAACCTAAAGGAGGATTGGAATAATATGTGAGTGAAGTGGAATATTATGAATATGAAATGGATCATTTTAAACCTATAATATACATTTACATTAATATCAATCAAGCCTAATGTGCTATAAGGTATTGCCTCAGTCTTAGTAGATAGGGACAAGGGTGAAAGGTGAAGGACTAGCCTAATACTAAGCATAGAAATTAAGATTAGAAGGTTTAAAATAATGAATAGTGTTTCATTAAAATAAAATAAAATTTATACCTTTCATAAAACACTCTTACATTACTAAAATTCCTTTTCACCCATGCAAAATATGTCTCAGTCCGTATAGGCAAGTTTGGAGGCCTTAAAACAAAGAAGAACAAGGGGTTAAAGATTGTTACAAAAGCTTCATGATATTTAAATAAATATTATAAAAATGTTTTATTGGAATTTTATCATGGAAATTTCATGGAAGTATAAGCTATAGGCAAATTTGAACAAAAACATGAAAGAAACAAGGTTTTTGACCCCTTTTTGACAAAATTGAGATGGTTAGACACCTTAGACAAGGAATGTGAAATTTTTTTTAAAGTAAAAGTGATATTAAATAAATTTTTAAGATAAAAAAATATTCACTTTTCTCATCAAAACATGCCTAATACCCTCTATTTTATCTCAGAGGTAAGTTAGTCGTTTCATGCACAAGAATGACAATTTTTGGGAAAAGTGAAGAATGGAGGGCTTGTACTCATTTTTTTCAGTTAATAATGTTTGGAAAGTTGGGGAAAACATTAATTAAAATGAAAAAATATCTTGGATGGTTGGGATGACAATAGGGTGGTTTGGAGAAAGAGGTTTGTAGGTAGCCTTGACAAAGAAACATGCAAATCTAGCCCCTAAGGCAAAACCACTATAAGTCCTAGGATTACCCAAAAATTATAGTGAATTTAATGAATTATATTTGAATTATAATTATGTTTTCAATATGTTTTAAGTAATGGTAAATGAAAATGAAGGGTCATATAGCTCAAAAATGCAAACTGACTCATTGGCAAGGTGTAGGCCTTATCCCAAACTAAGGGTCATTTCCATTTTTGGCATTTGGTGATACATTAAAAGTGTTGGAGAGTTTTTTTGGGTATATAAAGATATGTTAAAACTTTTTTTTTTGTAAAATAACTTGATAGGAAGCCATTTCTAGCCTTAAGAGTGCTCAAACCCTCACAAGAAGCATAGAAATGACTCGAAGGTCAACTTTGGACACTCATACCTACCATCATATTTTTAATAGGAATTTGAGACACTTGGATATGTTAGGTAATGTCATTGAAGAGACCTCAGTAACATTTAGATATGGTTTCAACATCTAACCTTTATGAACAAAGGTTAAAAGTTTAGGCCACTCAAAACCCTTGTAAAACCCTCACAAGAACCTGATTGGAGAAAGATTTATATTTGAGAATATAAATGAAAGTGAATGGACATGAAAAACCTAGAGGTTTCAAATTAATCTTAGTGTATCTCACACATGTGAATTTTTTTGTATGAAACTATATGGATTAGAGGAAAATAGGACTTGTCTTGACCATTTTGAGTGGTGTGAAAACTAAAAGAGGATTTAGGAGATGAAAAAAAAATTGGAAGTAATATTTACACTTTATATAACTATAAAAATTAATATAATCTCATGTATAAACCTATAACTACCTTAACTAGGCCCTCACTTTCAGCCAGTCTAGTGAGCAAGCTAGTGAACACTTATGGAAAGTGGTGAAAATAAATTAGGGAAGCTTTTTATAGTTTTTTTATTAAAAATATTGATATTTTAAAATTTTAAAATTTACATTAAATCTTGTGCATAAATAAATTTGGAAAATTTGGAGTTTTTAAATGCCAAGTGTAGAAGGTGTATGGAAAAGAGCCATTTTGAAACTGCCAGAGATGATTTTTCATGTCCAAAATAATAGGGATGGGTAGGGATCAATAAATTTCATGTGGAAAATTTTTTATAACCCCTAATGATCATACTAACCATAATATCTGACCATTTTTAGATAAAATATATTTTTGGAAGGTGAATCATGAAGGTAGTTTCCTATGCCAAAATTGTAGGTTTTGTGCCACTTTTCACCATTATTATGACTTATTTTGAATAATTATACCTATATTAAATTGAATATCTCATACCAAACCTCTTTCACATGTAAGCTTAATTTATTATCTCAAGGTGACACATGTCCAAGTGACCCTTGTACTTCCTTTTCTTGCTCCTACTCTCAAAGCTATAAATATGCATTCTCTTGGGTCTTTTGAGCAGCCTCCATTGGTTGATGGGGAAAATATAGCCAAATTTATAGTTGAATAAATATTTAATAAATATACAAGTGTTATTTCCACTCATATTAAATAATATTGAGTAATGACTTAAATCTTGTTGGTCTAGTCTAGTGAAAGATTGTATTTTCTAGCTTATACTTTTGATGGTCTACCAATTTGCAAAAAGGAGATTGTTGAAGGTCTTTTATATAATTATTTTATAAGTGTAGATATATAATTTAAATGTTTCATGTTTTTATTCCTTCTTTGAATCATTAATTCCCTTCCTAATAATCATATACTTTCTTGAATCTAGCATATGAAACATTGAGTAACAATGGATCATAAGTTGTGAGTCTTGTGTGTGAAACATCCTTGTTTGTCATTAAATAATGGTTTAAGTCTAGTGAGAGGAAATTTTATATTGGTAAATCACCATTTTATTATTTTATTTATTTTTATTAATCCCTTTTCATCTTCAAGTTACTAAGTTAAAGAGAAAGCTTCAAAGAATGCATCAAGGGGAGCTAGCCCCTCATCTAGAGATTCATTTCTCAACATTATCACCAATAGCAAGAGAAATGTATCAATGGTGAAAATTGGATGAGGATAATTAGGCATCTCCTCAGGGGTTAAAATCAAAGTTTCAACATAGCCCATATGCACTTTAAAATCATGAAAGAGTGAGCTAGATTGGAAAGCTTAGGTGTATGAACAAATGCTAGGAAATTAGCCTACATAGATAGCTTGGCAAAGTCCACAATCCTAATTCTCTATGTTCACATCTTGGAACACTATTTACATGGTAACACAATATTATTAGATAATTTAAAGGTGTTTATGTACTTAAAATACATGACATGACTTTTTACTCTAAGGGTCCGTACTCTATGAATCATTGTTAAGCATACTAGATACCCAAAACCTCTCTAAAACCCTAGGTAGACCTAGTTTTAAAAAACTTAGAATTTTGGAAACCTAAAACCCTAAAATAACCTTAAAATTTCCTATAATTCTAAGTAATGTTCATTGTAATTGATTGCATAGAATATGTATCATATCAGAATACTATACTTTTCTAATAAATTAAATAGAATGGGAGGTACATAGTTATTTTGAGAGATAAAAATAATTAGGAAGAATGGTTAAACACTTATTATATCTCATAAATAATCATATTATAAAAAAAATCTTGTAAATGCCTCTATGGGTTTCTTCTAAGGAGCCAGTCTATAGAAAGGAAAGACAAGGTGACATAACTAGCTAGTTTGATAGAATTGTAGATGTTTCTTGCTAAAAAGGGATTATAGTATTATGTATAATGTTTTTTAAAACATAATAATCATCCATAAAAAATTTCTAAGGTTCAATCAAGTATTTCATGGTTTCCAAACACCAATAATTAGGATATTGAGCCTAATTGGCCTACTTGATCAATAAAAAACTTGAAGATTGCTATAGAAGGTTGATGAAATGAGTTAATGGATCTATAATATGCCTAGTAATTGATGATTTTAATGGGGTAAATTAACACTTCATGTAATTTAATGAGAGTGGGGTATTTATCAATCATAATTAGCATATGAGGGGGAGTTACATCACTAAATGCCTCATAGAGAAGGCTTTTACTATACCTCTTTCAACATTGGTAACTGATAAAAGGAGAATAATTGGGAAAAGGGTAGTGTTTATGGACACTTTATGAGTTAAAATTTACTAAAAATAGTCATAAACTCTCTAAGGAGATCATTCAAGGCACCTATTCAACCATAGGAGATCAACACATGGAAAGGGTGTGTGGCATAACTATTGTAACTAATGTAACTATTGTAATGAATGTATGATGGTCACTAATGACCTCTTATCCTCTTCTTCATTAAATTATACCCTAATTATCTCTCCCACCCTTATATATATTTAGGCCTGATGGCCTTGATTTGCATCCCTTAGGTTGGTATGAGGAAACTCTACCAGGTTTTGTACTTGTAAACATATTGGACTAATGAATAGAGCATAACAACTTATTCATGATTAGTACTTAGTGTGTTCATGATTTTTATGATATTCATAGAAATTTAATAATACCTTTTTAGGTCCAAGTTTCACCTAGGTATTAACAAACTTTCTTAGTAGGTTATCTAGTGTGTTGTGAGGTTAATGACTCAAATTTGAAGTGGAAGTTTGATTGTAAGCATCTTGAACCAAGAATTCTTCTCATTACCCTCTTAATTTACTCTTAAAAACTAACCTCTAGGTGAAATATTGTTTCTTAGAAGCCATTTAAGATAATGTTTTACCTTTATGCATTATTCACTAGTGTGGTTAAGAGTCCAAAGTTGAGTGGATGAACAATCACATAGGTGCATCACCACTTTAGTGTAGATTTCCTTTATTCAATCTCTTTATCCATTTCCATCCCAATAGTGTAAGGTATTAGAAAGAGATATTAAGTGATAAATAAAGGGAGATACCCCCATCAAAACTAGAGGTTTGACCTAGATAACAAGCAACCCACAACCTGTAAGTCAATCCCATATTAGTCTAAGTGTGAGGTGGATGTGAGTAGTTTACCTCAACATGGGTGTAACTTGGGTAGCTAACAAGATCCATACCCCATATTTTAAGCACGTGATTTAAAACCCTATCTTATTGACATTTGAGTGTGAATCACCTTTTACATTTTATTTAATAATTCTAGGTCCTTACCATCTCTTCTAAGTATAAACAAACTCTATTATTGTGATCTTGTTTGTATTTGAGTTTATTGATAGAAAGATTATTGTTATAGGTTATTATAGCATGTGTATACATTTTGATAAAATTGACATCAAAACCTATCACATTGTTAGTTGGATTGTATTCATGTCTCCATTTTTGTATTTATTATCTTCACTTTAGTTTCACCATCATAATATAATATGGTCAACTTGAAATGAATCATATCCCATTACTGGTTGGAATGTCTTCATGTTTCCATATCTTTATTCTTAGATCTTTCAATTTTACAAGAACCTCTTGTCAAATTTTTATTCTTTAGGATTTATAGATTTTACTTCATTCTAAAATGATTTCCCCTCTCTTTTTATAAATACTTAACCCATTTAGATTCTACATGGGTTAATCCTTTGTTCCCCCACCTCCACCTTTGAATTAAGTTCCTTATGGTGAAGTATCCCTCAATCTAAATTTTGGTATATCCAATACAACTTCATTGATCCAAAAAATCCTCAAAGACAAATCTAAAATATTGAATACCATACTACACATACACCTTCTATTATTTTTACTCTTTCCTCACATAGAAACTATAAAAAAATTAAAAAAATCCACATAAGTGGTTGAAACATCACATTATGTTCCACTTATTAAATCCAAAAATTACAATCCTCTTTATTGAACAATAACAAGAACACCATCTTTATAATAATGCAATGCAATATAGTTAAAATCTATTTGAATCCTGAGATAAGATATCTCAATAAACTTATCAAAAGTCTTGAAAATAACATTGATCATAACCCAAAAAACAAGGGTAGGCTTAGTCCTATCAATCTATCTACTACAACCATGGGGGAAACCAAAAATGATCCAAATATTAAAACCAATGTTTGGAACCCTACACCTAGTATTAATCCTCCTAAAATTATTCTTAATACAATTCCTCTCATTGATAGGTCCTAAGTCCTTGCATAATTGGTTAATAAAATGTCCCTTAGGTAAATTTCCAACCACAACTAGTTGATCTAAATGCAAAAACATATTTTTTTAGATAGTTAATCAATCTCCTTAAGTTATGTTGAATCAACCAAGTCAAAATCACATCCCTCCTCCTCTTAGAGATTTCTATGGAAATATTATCATCCAACTTCCATTTTGAAACAAACTAATTCAAAATCTTTGAAACAAACCTCTAGACCCCTTCTTTGTTTATATGGATATTGAAAATATCCAATCACCACATATGATCAGACTACTAATCCTACCATAAATATTAAATATTTTATAGACCTGTATAATGAATGCATTAGAACTAAATTCTTTGAAAATACCAACTTCTATTTAAAACCTTGATTGTACATGCATTATAATGGTACAAACAACTTACAACTCAATCCATTACAAATCTATAATAATTAGTCAATGGTATAATTAAGTAAATCCAACATAATGAACTTCCTAAAAATATCCTTAGAAAATTCATTAATGTTAATGCAGATGCTAGTTTTATACACCCTTGTGTATTAACATGGTGCATCATCATATTATCATGTTATTTCTAACATAATTTCCCCCATTTATAATTATTTGAAATAATTACATTCACCCCACCCATTTACCTTTACCACATAGGTTAATTAAACTTAATTACTATATTTAAATAGTAATTAAACCCTTTTTTACCATTTCTAACCATAAAATCCTAAAAGTAAATTTAAAAAAACCCTATTCAATCTCACAATAAACCTTCCAACAACTTACCCTCATCAAAAACATGTGCAAACAACTTAGTGTTACATTCACTTAGTTTAGCATGTGGTTTGAAACAACCCAATCCAAATTCTGACCAAATTGGGCTAATCAATGTTGATCCTCTACGATTGAAAACAATTCTCCTAGATCAACATTGATCCATATATACACAACAAACCTCCATGGCTCAGGAAGGATGGTGACTATGCTTTTGGACATTGAAACTCTGCCAAAATCTCATTGTAACCTACATACAAACATTGCCAACATCTTGCTATCTTGTGGAACCTTTACTTGAGAGATTATCAAAGGATTTTGAAGGTTATTTAACTCATCTTGTTAAGTTTATTATCAGCCATAAAGGTTAGTATTTCAATTTAATTTACTCACATTTTAAAATTATAGTCTTCTGTGTCTATCTGTCACTATATTACATTTGATTTTTATTATTTTATTAATAATATAAGTTGTTATTATAGTCTATTTTTAAATTTTAGAGTTTTACATAGAATCAACATTGATACTACAGGATCATCATTGATCCTTGCTAAAATTTTAAAACATTCATGCAATCTATTTTCATAATATTCTCAGTCTTAAAAACCTATCAAAAACCTACATTCTGAACTTGTCTTTTACATGTAGATGACTCTACCTAGATTGGCACATGACATTGTTAGCATATTTGATCTTCCCATTATTCAACAACCATTTTTCATTGATCAAAGTAACATTGCATTTGAATATGGTCTTTGTACTGTGGTTTTCACACCTAATCATGAAAGCATTAATGAATAATTAGTTATAATTCAAGAGGATGTTGATATTACTACTAAATTCTAGGACAATTAATTTGATCATATTAATCTTTCTATAGATTAGATATATTTGGCATTGTCTATTTATATCGTATCCATATATATCTTTGTAATTTCATGTTTATTTATAAACTTGAATGTTAAACATGGGATGACATCCATCTAAGGAAGTGTATCACTTTTTAGGACTAGTTTCTTACCAGGGAGCTCACTCATTTTTCTATTAATCCATTTTTTGTGATTTAGTGTGATTTATAGGTCATTCTTCCCCTACCAAAGAGGAGTTCCCATTAAGCTTGATCAACAGTACACAACCAACCTTTATCTCCAGGTAATCTTGAAAACCCTACTTTTACTTTGTTTTTACTAGATAATTAGATCACATTGAAAAAGTGAAAAAAATACTAAAATAGTTAATCAATAACCTAAGAAATATTCCCATGCTTTCATCAAGTGATGAAAATTTTTAGTGCATAAATCAAATCATGACATGAGTGATAAAAAACTCTTCAAGATTTTTTTTACCATTCTAAAATCCCTTCTTGAATATAAAGTTAGGATCTTCTCTCTGAAAACTTTTATAGAGGCATTCGATCAAGAAAAAGGACAAGACTTCCTTTTGATAAAATTTAAACCTTCTCAAAACACTAGTAAGTAATATTTATCAACATCAACCAATATAATCAACACTAATACATCTTAAATAAGCCTTCCAAAAAAATTCAAGCAAGATATCCTACTCCAAACAATGCAAACCCTTTTCACCCTCCTTTGAGTCTCCAAGAAATTGAGTAAGACTTTCCACCTTCTCAATTCATGAGCCTAAACACTTCCAAGCCTCCTAAAAAATGGTATAATCCAAATAAGTTTTGTTGGTGGCATTATGTTGTAGGTCATTCTCAAGATATTTTTTGTTACTTTCAAATATTTAGTTTTGCCATATTTTTAGGTGCACACTTCAACCATGAGGATATCACCTAAGAACACTATAATGAATATATTAAAGCTTCTAAAGCCCAATAAAATTAATCTCATAAAAATAACACTTCATAATCAAATATAAATAAAACTCAGCATAATTAAAATTATCAACCAATTATTAGTGTTGTACAAACAATGATTAATCCTAAATCTTACAATATGTGGAAACATTGATTAAAATAAATGACATGAAGTATGTGGTGGAATTAATATCTACTCAACCTTTTAGGCCACATTAGACTAATGAGTACCTAGTTAAAAATACTAACCTAAAGTGCATGATAGGTGATCCTAATCATAGAGTTAATATAACTCTTCAATCTTATAATATAAGGACATTTTTATTTTTATCATATTTCATGTCATCAAAATCTGCACAATCATTTATTTTTAACTATATTATCCATGATGATATAATTCTATCAAATTTAGATCAATCCAAATGTATCAAATGTTTCAATATTTTTCAACTAAAAAACTATTAACAAAAATACATCAGTCATGATATAAAATGTGTTGATACAATTCTAAACCTCATGTATCTTACACACAACTACATTAACAATGAAACAAAATGTGTCGATACAATTATACATCACTTTACTATAAAAAAATTACATTATCAATGACATAAAAAGTGATAATATAGGTTTACAAACAAATTATGTAATACTCAATTATATTAGACAACACATAATGAATGCATATATATTATTATAATATTTGCTTTGTAAACATCATTTTATTAATCATATTCCCTTTATTTCAATGAAACATATTGACTAGGATAATAAATTTTAAATCAATACAAACCATTTATAGGAACTAAAATTAACATTTAAAGATTAAAAAATGAACTTATGACCACTCCTTATGCACACTTAACCTATGCTAAATTCTAAAGTTTCAAACCACTATTTATTTAATTCTATGTGGATGACCCTATATCTTAAGGTAAATTTGATACTAAATGTTCTTATTCATCACTCCAAGTAGCCTAGAATCACTACTTAACTGATTTAGACTTCTAATTTAGCTATCTTTATTCTATAAACAAAATCAATCCTTCAGGAAAAGCCCATATGATGGTCATGATTGCATCTACTAGTTTTGTCTTCCTACCAATTAATGGCTAATTTCCCATATTCAAATTCATCTCAATGGGTCATTTTACATGTTTCACAAGCCCAATTCAAGGAAGCCCTAAAAATTCCAATATATAAGAAAATTTTATATCCATTTGTTCACTAAAGGGCAAAGGGGCTTCCATTATTACAAATACCATATATTTTTCTAGTTGAACATTGATATAAAACTACCTACTCTTCCCAATTCTAATTCCACATATCCCAAAAAGACCTGATCTAGGTCTAAATATAACATTAAGATCACAAGTAATTTTTTTAAGCACATAATCACACTAGGATTGCACCAATGTATAAAATTTCACTAGTATTACACACACACCACCATAATATGGGAGAACTAAATGTATTTTTATCCCTCTTCAAAGTATTGGTATGTATACAATACTCAACACACAATGTGTTGAGATCAAGCAAAATTCCATCCACTTGTTCGTTTCCCTCAGTTATAGCATTTGTTCCCTCTTGTCATTGAGCTAATGTTTTGAATGAAGAATAAGGCACATATTTTATCCCATAATTAATTAAATATGAATTCATATACACACATGAGATTTAGGTGAAGGCATGATTGTAAAAATTTACATTGAGGGTTAAAACCATAAAGGATGAAGCCACAATCTATAGACAACAGTACAAGTCAGTCATGTCCAAATAACACATCCTTATCTTAGGATAACATAGATCCATGTTCCTAATTAACAACCTCATAATTACTGTTGAAATCCTACATTTAGCCCATTTATAAAAATAATAAGTTTTGAATCATGTGTGTATTTATTATATATATATATTATGCATTCTGATTTACTAATTTTATTGTCTTAATTAGACTAATACCTTTCAATCCTAATTTTGATAAAAATATTGGTGAACCTATTTGTTTTTTAATATTGAAAAACCCTAACTATTCATGTTTTTAAGGTTTATTTCATTTTATTACTATGTTCAATTTCTATATTAGGGTTTTCAGATTTAGTAAATTCTTTGTTAACAACATTCTTTCAAGTTTTTATTTTACTTATATTACCATCTAAGAAATTTATTTATATATTTTTTAGACAAAGAATTATACTAAGTCATATTGAAGTTGATCATTCTTCTATTTCCATTTATAATAACACAATGGGGGAATCACTGAATAGATTTGTAGATACTAACAACATATACTTAACAATGTATGTTTTAAAGAATCTATATATTCAAGATGTGTTTTTAAAAAAATGTTAGAGAGGAAATAAACAAAGAATATAAAGGCCAAATATTTGAGATGTCTACTATTATGGGGTCCTTACCTTTCTCTACATTAACAAATATAACTTTTATATTGACATCTACTATGGGGGAAACCCAAGGGTTTCAACATATCATTGTCATTCCCTACTCAATCACTTTTTACACCGCATTTGGTTAACACACATTCTATTCATAGTGTATAATCCCTTATGTAGTATATTATAGCTCTAGATAATAAAGTGATACATTTAAAATAAGGTGATTCAAAACCTAATATACACTTGACTCATAGAATTTATTGCATACTCCATTGGCACAATGTATTTTAGCCTCTCTTTTACCACCTAGTTTTGTGGCATCTAATATTAAATTTTATGATGAAAAATATTACTATGAGAGAAATTTGAGAGCATTTCACATAACATATTTTGACTATGCATCTAACAATAGGTTGTAGACCAAGTTATTTCCCATGAGTTTGAAAGATGATGCTTTAAGATGGTTTTATGATTTACCATATCAGTCATTTCATGCATTCAGTCCTTTAGAATATTTATTCCTTACACATTTCTCAATTAACATAAGTGTAAAGTTTTCATATGATTTGATTTCTCAATTTAAGTAATAATCCAATGAACCTATTTTAAATTATTTATTATAGTATAAGACCATGCTATCCAAAATGATGAATTGTATGGGAGATAAGAAATTCAAGACATATTCAAACATAATTTTATTCCACATATACATGAATATATTATGTTGAAGAAGTTTATATCATTTATTTAATTATGTCACATAATTAATGAAAGAGAGGTTATGTTGTTGGCAATGAATAAAATAAAATATGTAACCAAACTAATTTCTAATTCTAACACAAATAATTTGAGTAAGCCACCATACAAGGTGAATCCAAGTGAAAATAAGAGAGATTCAAAGACAAGAATTAATTAAATTTAAGAGCATACTCAATGTATTGTGTTATCCTCTCATCTAAGGAGATAATTTAACAACTTGGTAAAAGCTCCCTATAAGGTGTTTCAAAATTTATTGGAATGTCACCCCATATGGATCCCTCCCGTTAAATAGGTTGATGTGATTAAACCTCTTCCAAAATGATTTTATCAAATTTTTTAATTTTCATAGAGCACTAGGGCATAGCACCAATATATGTATCAGTTTAAGACATATGATACAATATTTGATAGATGAGAGTACATCTATCTAAAGTACAAAGGCACAAGAAAGTGAGAGTAAAACATTGAAGATATTCACTAATAATTTCCCTAAATATATAGGTTAATAAGTAATAGATAATTAGAACTTAATTATAAATATAATGCACATCCTCCACTAGCTTATTATCATCCTCATACAAAGGCACAACATCATTTGAATGTAATTATTGGTACATATCACATTGCATCACCACCTAGACCACTTATTACATTCAAATAACATGATATAGTAGATCATGATTTTCATTTAAACTCTTTTTTCATTCGATCTAACATTGATCATCAACCTATACAAAGTGTTATGTTTGATAATGGTTCAAGTGTGAACATATTCACTATCATTATTATTTCACTTTTTTTATACATAGATAAGGATATAATATCTACAATAATAATAATAATTAAGGGATTAAGTAAACATGTTCAAAGTTTTATATTAAGGTAAAAATAGGTTTTGAAGGGACCTCGAAACGCTGAACAAAAGGAGAAAGATAAAATAGAAATGTCCACAGGCAAGCCTAAAGCCTACTTCACCAAAGTAACAAAACCAAGATACAAAGACCTAAAGCTAACAAAAAAACATCCAAAGATAACCCCCAGGTTTTACAGAGACCTGGAAACTCCATAGTAAAAGTTCAAAAAACCAGGTACCAAGACCAAAAAACACAACCAACTAGTAGAACCAACTAAAAGAACCAGGAACTATTCTTCTAGTTCTAATATCATCTTCACTACTTCCTTACCTTTTACAACAGTGTCCTAGATGGCAGCAGTCGCCTACGTAGATCCCTCTTGCATTGATTTCTTTCTTGAGCTTTGTCTAGTTCTCTTGCTAGGCCCCTCCAGAGTTTTGATTTCCTCATTTGCTCTTTTTCCAATGTTTACAGCAGCAGCACAAATGCTAGAGGTTACCTCCTCCATCTTTATTCTGCTTTCCTTAATGAGTTCCCTTAGGTTGTTCTCATACTCTTTGAGTTTTATGGGAATATCCCTCATCTGCTTTTCCATGTTATTGATTTTGTTCCAAACTACCTCCTGTTTACCCTCCATTATTTCCATTTTCCTATTGATTTCCATTATCTCCTTATACGTCCATAAATCGAATTGAAGGGTAGCATCAGCTTTACAATTGGCCAATCTAGTAGGTTCGTCATTTTGCCTTTTGTCACTCCAGTCTTATGTGTTCTTTTTAGGACTACTTCCAACTTCTTCAATATAATCCTCCATTTCCATTCATTTTTGTTCCTTTATTTCGGCAGGGCTTACATTTTTGTTTCTTACGTCCTTTACTTGAGCTCCCATTTCCAATATTTGGTTAGCAACCTGAACTAGATTTTCCTTTTCATTAATCGAATTAGGGTCCACAACAAGATTATCTATATCTTTATCCATTTCCTCAAACACTTGCTAGTTTTCCTTAGACTCATGGTTGCTATTTTCAGACTTTTCCTCTATAGTGACTCCTTTCTCATTCTTATCTTGCACTTCTTCTTCTTCTTCCTCACTGGAACTTGAATGCCCACTTTTTGTTCCTCCTTCTTCCTCCAGACTCTCCTCCCCAGTGTTTTCAAAACTTTCCCACTCTGTTTCCTCATCAGCAGTTTGGTTATTGATGCTTGGGATTTTAAATTTAGCTTTTTCATTCCCTTTTACTATTTCTTTCTTATTACTCCTTAGGTCCTTGTATTTTCTCGAATAAGGATTATTTACAATGGCCTTATTCTTGCAATGCCCTTCAATTATAAGAATTAACCCCTCATGTAGGATGGGATGAGATTCTTTTTTCCTATGAGCGAACAAACTTTGGAGCAAGGAAAAATATGGATAAAAAGGAAAGGAGATTCTTGCTTTGTGTCTGAAGTGATTGGGGAATAAAAAGTGAATTTTTTGGACTCTTTTGCTTCTTCCATCAAGTATGAAGTACTCACGAATGTAGCATAATATGTCCCTCTAGATGCCCTTAATCTGCTCCAATTCAAAAAAATCTCCATTTTTTTCTAGCTACTACTCCTCAGCATCCATTTTAGGGAATTTGCAAAAAGCCTCATTGGAAAAGCTTGTCTGCTTTGAAAATTTTATTCCCTCCATTGGAAGTCCCATCACCTTCGCTATGAATTCCTCAGTGAGATTCACCATAATGCCATGCAAGGTAACCCTATCATCAGTCTCATTTTTGAAAAAAGCCGTTGTGATATGGTGTTTTGAGCCATGAAGCCATTCCATGTAACTCACAACCTTTCCTCTCTACAGTTTCTTCCAGACATCTTTTGCTTTCCACTCTTCACAATATTTGGGTTCCTGCTTCCTTGGTTCTCCTTTCCTATTATGAGCCATACATATCTCCTTTAACACCCAAACCCTGTCAGCTAAACAATGAACCTGACTATTATCAATTTGGACCAAAACTTGTCTATATTTTGGCACATTTTGAATCCTCCTCATGTACTCTAGTACATTTTTGTTTAATGAGTGTATATCTTCCTCCGTGGATCCACTCCTCCAAATCATTATTTTTTTATTCCAATCTGATCTCTCCCTCCTTAGCATGAATTGCATCATGATGAATGAGCGCTCTAAGATCCACGTTTGTGTTTAATGTCTCCTGCCAGCTCACCTTGTGTCTTGCTCGAACTGCATAATTTGTTATCCAATCAACAACTCTGTTTGCTTCACGGTAAGTATGGGTAATAGTGACTTTCTCAAATTTTTTAATTAAAGTTTTCATTTCCATCACCATAGCCTCTATTGACCATGAGACATAAGTTTTATTATTTAAGATATTTATGATATTCAAGGAGTCCCCTTCCAGCCATAATTTAGAATATCCCGATTCAACAACTAGTTTAATGGTTTGGAGGGCAGCACAAGCTTCAGCAATATGGCAGTTTGACTTACCAATGGGAATTGTAATAGCATTGATTACATTTCCCATGTGGTTTCTCAAGACTCCTCCACATCTTGCATTCCCCAGGTTCCCTTTAGCAGCTCCATCAAAGTTCCCTTTGATCCACCCATGAGGGGGGACAATCCAAGTTACACCAAGTCTAGGATTTTCATTTTTTACATTAGACTTTTCTAATCTTAAAGGATTATCAATTTGAAAGGTAGGATTAGGATCCCTTTACAATGAAAAATTCTCCTTGATAGCTCTAATGATGTTCTGCCCCACTACCCATCCTGGAAGTCCTTTACTTCTGAAAATATGGTTATTTCTTTCTTTCCATATTCCCCACCAAATATGGGGGAGAGTTAGTTTCTATAAAAAAAGAACATCAAGATTCTTAGAGGGAAAGTACTAACTTTTAAAAGATAGATCCACACTTTTATGTTGAATCCAAGCAATACCCCAAATATTGAGGATTTCTTTCCAAACTAGCTGCTTAAAGGAACAGTTCACAAACAATTGATCTCTATCTTCAAAACCTTTTTTGCAAAGAATACACCTATTCACTATGTTTATTCCTCTTTTCTGTAAGTTATCAAGAGTCAAGATTTTGTTTTGGAGAAGGGTCCAAAAGAAGATTTTGATTTTAGGGATGAGTCCCTTGATCCAGCCCTGTGTCCACAATGGTTGGTTACCATTTCCCTTTGAAGTAAAGATGGTAGAAACTTTAAATTGTCTGCTAGGCTCGTCATGCCAAACAATCTTATCTTCAAGATTAGGATAGAGGGAAATAGCATTGAGGGATATTTAAATATTATTGAAATCTTGATCAATATCATTAAGGTTCACCCATGAATTGTTTTGCTAGTATTGATTAACCATTATTCCATATCTTTGCTTACAACGGTTAATTACTTCTCTATCTTGGAATTCTTCTATCAAAGGGATTTCTTTTAACCAAACATCCTCCCAGAAATTCACCTTTTTTCCATTACCTACTTTTCAGGAGCTTCCTTTTTCTAAGATTTGTTTAATACCCTGAACAACCCCCCATATAGAAGATGGACGGGTTACGTCAGGGTAAGAAAAGAATTCAGAGAGGGATTTTGCATTAAATAAATACTTTTGCTTCCATATATTGCTCCATTCTTTGTTTTCATGAAAAACCCTCCATCCCTATTTTGCTAATAGAGCTATATTCATACTTCTTATTTTCCTTATTCCCAATCCTCCTTCCCTGAAAGGTTTATAGATGTTTTCCCAAGCAATTAATGGCATTCTCCTTTTTTCCTCGGTACCTGTCCAAAGAAAGTTTCTCTGGATTTTTTCAATTGCTTCTACAAATTTGGTTGGAATTCTGAAAAGACTTAAAGCATAAGTAGGTATGCTTTGAAGACTTGCTTTGAGAAGGGTTAGCTTTCCTGCCTGACTGAGAAAATTTCCTTTCCATCCCGCAAGTTTCTTACTAAATTTATTAATGAGATCTTCCCAAAAGGCTCCAGGGACTTTCATCCCTAGAGGGAGACCCAGGTAAGAGGATGGGAAAGAACCAATAGAGCATTCACAGATTTTTGCTATTTTGTTCTATCTCTGAATAGGGGTATTAGTGAAGAACACTGTGCTTTTATTCCAATTAATTAATTGTCCAGAGGTAGATGAGTATAAATTTATAGCTTGCTTCAATATTCTAGCTTCCTTGACTTCAGATTTCCCCATGAAGATAGTATCATCAACAAATTGTCCATGGGAGCATATTAGAGGATGAGAAGAGGGTTTAAGACCCTTAAATAAACCTTTATGAACTAAGTCTCCTATATATCTTCCCATACAGTAGGCCATAATTACAAATAGAATGGGGGATATAGGGTCCCCTTGTCTCAATCCCCTTGACGGATTAAAGAAATGGGATGAGCTCCCATTTACCAGTACAACAATTGAAGTAGTAGATATCAACTGATAAATCATATCTACCACCTTTTGTTCAAAGCCAAAAGCTATTAAACTATTTGAAAGGAATAACTAGTCCACCCTATCATAAGCTTTTGCAATATCAACTTTCATAATGAATCCCTCATTGTTAGAACTAAACAACGAATGAATGTTCTCATGAACAATAATTATATAATTAAGGATTTATTTACCTGGGATAAATCTGTTTTACTTGTCAAAAATAATTGAAGGGATCACTTGAATAAGTCTAGATGTAAGTACTTTAGATATGATCTTATAGAATGAGTTGCATAGGCTGATCAGTCTAAACTGATCAGGTGAGTCAGCTCGTATCTTTTTTGGAATCAAACACAAAAAAGTAGAATTAACTTCCTTAAGTATATTTTTGGCTCCAAAGAATTCCTTCACCACATTACTTATGTCTTTACCAACAAATTTCCAGAGTTTTTGAAAAAAGAACATGGGAAATCCATCTGGTCCCGGTGCTTTATCTCCTCCTAGAGAACAAATTGCTTTGAAGATTTCCTCATCCTTTGGTATTGAGCATAACATTTTGTTTTGTTCCTTCGAGACCAATGGAGGAACCATGCAAAGGATATCAGCATGATTTTCCAGATTGATATTTATGTCAGCCTTCATCAGGGAAGAGAAAAAGGATAACATTTCCTTCTTGATTTCTTTTTCCTCTGAAATCTTCTGATCTCCCTTGTTTAGGTATTGGATTTGAGTTTTAGCTCTATGCTTCAGAGTGGAGAGGTGGAAAAACTTTGTATTTTTATCTCCTTCTTTCAACCATAACACCCTTGATCTTTGTCTTTAATAGATTTCTTCCTTGGTTATTATTTCTTGATATTGAACTAGCTTTTCACTCTCTTCAGTAATGAGTTCTGAAGTGTATCCATCTTGCTAATTTTTTTCCTGAATTCTACCAATTTCCTCCTTGATTGTATTCTTTTTCTCAAAGATATTTCCAAAAAAATACTTATTCCATTTCTTAACTTCCCTTTTAACATTTTTGAGCTTGGAGACAATTCTAAAGAGGGCCGTACCCTCAATAGGTATATTCCACCACTCTTCCATTTTACTTTCAAACTATGGGTGCTACAACCACATCTTTTCAAATCTGAATGGGTGATTCTTTTTCAGATTCCTTTTGGCCATTGTGAAGAAAAGAGGATGATGATCCAAACCTATTCTATGGCACGCTTCCAACTTACATATGTATTCTTTTGTCCAATCTAGAGAGATAAGGGCCCTATCAAGCTTGGCCTGTATACATTCATTGCCAATTCTCTTATTGCTCCAAGTAAACTGAATTCCTTGAAGTTCCATATCCATTAGTCCTTCTTTGTTTATAAACTCCATTAGATCAAATCTCCCTTCCAATTGAATAGTATTACCTCCCTTTTTCTCATGATCATATAGTGGTACATTAAAATCTCCCATTATAATCTATCGACCACTATAGTCCTTGCTTTTGAAATTTGAGATAGTCTCCCAGACCACCTTTCCTTCTGGTCAACACTAGTTATTTTAACAATCATAAGATTTTTACTTTCCGTCAAAATTGATCTAGAGTAATGATTCTTATTCCAAAGTATCATAGTACCCCCTGAAGCACCTTCAGAACTACTGGCCTTAATGGAATAATTTTTAAAGTCTTTGATCTATTCTGCTTTCTCTTTGCTCATCTTGGTTTCTTGGAGCAAAAGGAAATCTGGCTTTTGGTCTCTGACAAAATTCCTAACTATATTCACTTTGTTAATACTATTTAACCCCCTAATATTCCAACTTAATATTTTCATTACTGTTTAATTAGGTATATTCCAGTAGAGTAGTCTGCCTTCCATTCATAATATTCTGTTTACTTTCCATCTCTCTGATCTTCCTTGTAGATTTTTTTCCAACTTTATTCAGAGAGCCAACATCCGATTTTATCTTGGATTGCAGATCAGTTCCTTTTCCTTCTTTTTTTAACAGATTCCCATTAGGTTTCCCCTTAGAACTTCTTGTCTCAACATTCTTTGTATTAATCTTTTTCTCATCTTTTTTCTTTTGGTCTTTTGATTTTTTTCCTTCCTCTTTCTTTACTTCTGCAATGGGGGTCCCTTTCACTAGAATGTTATTATCATCCTTGGTTGACACCTGACTCTCCCCCAGCTGGGTAATAGGCACCTCTCCTTCCTCTGAATTTTTTCCCCCTTCAGGCTTCAATTCTCCTTCCTCTATCCCATCATTGTCCTTTACATCTTCATATTGATCTTCGATACTATGGTGGACAATGATTTGATTTAATAGGTCAGTCTTTTCCTCTGATGGATGTTAAACCTCTTTGTTCTCCGAGTGCATCCCCTGTTCTTCATTCAGGGAATTTTCTTTTTTTAAAGAAAGCTCTTTATCTCCTATAGTATTAAGAACATCAACCTCTTCATTAAAAGAAACTTCCTCCTCTTCTGTACATAGGTCTATTGAAACTTCTTGATTCTTTACTATCTTTCGATTGTCCTCTTTAATTTTCCATATTTTCTTTTGTTGGATCTTAAATTTTTTTCCATCCTGGACCTTCTTAGGATATGTTTTACCTCTAAAGGGACAGTTCTTGACCCAATGCCCTTATTTCTTGTACGCATAGTAGGAATTTGGCAAATCTTCAAAGATAATCTCTTGGGTTTTCTTACCAAGCTTAGATATTAATTCCACCTTTTTTGGGAGGCGATTCAAGTCTGCCACTTTTACATAAATTTTGGCACTTTGGAGTTTAGTTCTTGAAGCTGTGTCATTATCCACTACCACTAGTTCACCAAATGAGCTAGTTATTCCTTTAAAAATGTCCTCATGCCAAAATTCTAAAGGAAGTCTAGGTAGTCTTGCCCATATAGGGGTAGTTAAGAAAAATGAATCTGATAAGTCCATATTTGGTTCCCATTTTTTGATTGTAAGAGAACATTTTCCAAACGACCAAGGCCCTCCACTGAGAACCTTATTCAAATCTTCTTTACAATTAAAAATAAAAGAGAAGAATCCATTCACCATTGGTGCAATGTCAACATCTCCACGTATAGTCCACTTCTTTTTGACCATATTTCTAAGAGATTCTATATTAGGTCTTGCTCCTAGAAATTTACCCACAAGAGTGAGTTCCATGGATGACACTGAGAAATCAAGTAAGGGATCTGGGATAAAAACTTGAAACTCACCTTTCTCCCAACATGATTTAGATGTCACCGGTGGAAAAAGGGATTTCCCTATAGGTTTTTTTACAAACAACGACGTCCATGTCCTTTGTTCAAGGAATCATGTCTGTCTTTTAGATGGCTTTTCCTTTTTATATTTAGCATTATCTTTCACATTCTCAATGTACTTTTCTAACAAAATATTCAATGGGGGATTTTCGACCCCACTAATAGGCTCATAAGCAAATGGATCCTTACCCTTGTCAGCGTCAATCAACGATCCTAGCCCTCCATTTTCTCCTTCTTCCTCTACTGTTCCCCCAGGGTCTGTCCCTCCTGCCAGATTCTCCCCAATTCTTTTCCTTCCCACAAGCACTCCAACTTATTCAAAGTTATATTGGTGAGATCACATTATCACTATAGGTTAGTCCAAAACATGTGGCCACCAAGTTTATAATATTACCTAATGTAATAGCCTTCAATATTTTATTGGGATGTCCTTGGATTCAATAGCTTTATGTGGTATATTATATAGTACATATATGTTTGAAAATACATTTTTGATAATGACTTTGTCAATGTTCATGGTATTCCATATGAATATCCCCTAAAACTAAAGGTTATTATTTTTATACAATAAATGTTAGTTGAGAAAATTAAAAAGGTTCAACCTATTAAAAAAATCTAGAATAAGGAGGTCAAATTTACAAGAAAATCCACTTAATCAATGATTTGTCATAGATTCTAGAGATCTATTTTTTACTTACCAACACGTCCTAAATTGGTATTATAGGAAATTAAGAGTGTTCCATAGTGAATACCAACATAAAATTATTATAATAAATGTTGGATTCCAAAGCATCATAAAGTTAAAAATAATAAATAATATACACAACATACTACATATTATCATCATGATAGTGGTACATATATTATAGATCCAAATTAGTTTTTATATTTTGAGTTGAGACCAAATACTTCACAATGGCATGACACTTTCCATTCATGGGAGGTCATCATTCCTATGTTATATATATGACCTATTTATTGTGAGGATATTATGGGATTCATTGGTTAGTATACTCATTTTTCAATTATATATACTAAAAAATAAAAGAAATATTATATATATATATATATATATATATATATATATATATATATATATATATATATATCATTAGGATCTATGCATGGTATGTGTAGTTTATTTACATTAGTTGGTTTATGTTTTAGTATATGCATTACTTATCTATATCTAATTTTATATCAAATATGCTTCATGAGTATAATTAAGTGAGTTTCAAAACATATAGGTTGTCACTTTCAGATGTAATTGCAGGTGATGATACTATATAAGACCCAAAAAAATTACACAGACAAAATGGCATTACTACAAATAGTCACATGCTACTAAATTTTCCCACTTCAATAGACTTGTCTTAGTGAACACATGATCTAATTTCTTAGATTAAAAATAGTCTCAAGCCTTCTAAATCTTGTTTTCATCACACAAAGTTAATTGAGGGCATATTTGACACATGTTTTATCACTCTATGACTATCCCTTTTATTCCTACTACCATACACTACATTGCATTTTGTTATTTGCTTACTTACTTTAACATTTCCATCGCATTGGATACCTAAGGTATTGTATATGATGATATTAAAAATTTATTATGTAAATTCATTTCACTTATTAATGCATGCTTATTATGTTTGATTATTTTATTCATGATTTGAGAGTATTCATCTCCCTAGATTATGGATATTTGAACATGTCCTTGATTGTGACTTGAATCCTTCTTGTGTGATTTATGTGTGTGAGTGAAATTTGATCATGTCCATTATATGTGGCCCCTTAGCCTTATTTATTGCTTAGTGTGATATTTCATGTACTCTTTGTGTGTGTTTGTCATGGCCAAGACTCTTGTATGCTCATTTTTTTAATGCCATGATGGATATCATGCATCTCTATACTTTTTTGATGCCATGATGAATATCATTCATCTTCCCCAAGTAGCTCTATATCCATTTTAGGTATCTAGTATATGATCATTATTAATTGGTGCCTAATTTATAATACCTATCTATATATGACACTATTTATGCTTGAATTTACATGTATGATACATTACTATATTGCTCAAAATTATCAATATGATGCCATAATTTCTAATGTTACCATTACTACTCTACATTTGACTTTTTTTATAATATAATTTGCATATTTTTTTTAAAAAAAATTGAGATAAGTTATTACACACGCTTCACAACTCACCTAAAAATAGGGGGCATACATAGATATTTTTCATAAAGAATAAATTGAAATAGTCAATAGCATATATAGAAAATAACAATATTTTCTCAGTTGATCATAGTGCATACTCAGTTTTATTCAAATAATACCTCAGTTTAGGGATAATGGAACAAGTTAGGATTGTTGATAATCATTTTATTTCATCCTAGAAAATAGAAAAAATATTTTCTAAAATTATCAGAATCATACTTAGTATATAATATAATTTTCAATGGTTACCTATAAATAATTTCATATTTGTACACATGATTATTAAATTTTTTGCTCATAGAGGGGGCATCACGCATGCTATGTGTTCCAATTTTCACATAGGTTTTTAATTATATATTAAAATGGTATTAATCAGTTATTATAATCAATATACTTAGATATTATATCAGGGATACTTCCTGACATACGATCATTTTTTTGCTCAATTTTTACACTGGTTTATACAGATGGAATGACAATTCATGTCATTCTCTATGTTGCATAAAACATACTTAATTTATATTATATTTATCTAAAATTTTCATGAGGTATCTCACCAATTTTACACCATAACAAATCTTATTCCATCAACAGAGGTTGATTTAGCTTTTTTCACCATTTTTGCACCATAATGGTCTATTAGAATTCATACAAGGATTCTAATATATTGTACTACCTTGAGTTGTGAGATGATTAATTAAATTTCATATTAATTTTTTAGGAAAAAATTATCCCACCAATGAGTATTGGGACATGTAAAGTCTAACAAAACTATTTCAATGAAGAAATATCTAAGGGTTCCACCTTCTATAGTCATTAGTTTTGCACTAGAAAAATAAAATGATATGTTTACATAAAAATGTGTATATGTTCATTGTTATTTGATATATAAGTTTCCTATACTTTAAATTTTTTATCCTAAGTAAGGAGTGTTTTATACGTGTTTCATTTTAGGATTACGTGAATCATAGTTCAACATGTGATTTACATTCAAAACCATTTTTCATAAGTAAACACAAGTATAACACTTATTTTTACTCTGGTAATTTCAATTTTACTGAATTAATAGAGTAAGGGGGGTGGGTGGGAAATTTAGACATTAAAATTAATATTTAATACTAACATAATACACTTTTGACCACTCATTATGCACACTTAAAATATGCTCAATTCCATGGTTTTAAACTGCTATTCCTTTACTTTTATGTGGATGATCCTCTATCTTAAGCCAAATATGATATTGAATGTTTTTATTCCTCACTAAAAGTGGGATAGACTCATTACTTAATTGATTCATACTTCTTATTTAGTTGTCTCTATTACTCAAATAAAACCTCTCCTTCAGGATAATCCCATAGGTTAGTCATGTTTGAATCCACTAGTTTCATCTTCCCACCAATTAATGGTTATTTTACCAAATTATAATTAATATCAATGCATCATTACACACATTTTTCAAGTCAAATTAGATGAAATATGAGAAATTACACTATATAAGCACATTTTCTATCCATTTATTTAATAAAGGGAAAATAGTCTTCCATTATTACAAATAACATATATCATTCTAATTGTACATTGAGAGTAAACTACCTTTTACTACCAATTCTAAGTTTGTACAACCCAACAAGCCTTAAGCTAGGCCTGAATACAATAAAAAGGTCACAAGTAATTTTTCAATCACATATCACACCAAAATTACACTAAAATATATCATTTCACCATTATTATGCACACCACCATAGCATGGGAGAACTAAATGGAGTTTTATCCCTAGTTGAAGTATTGGTATGTAGGCAATGCTCAACACACAAGGTGTTGAGGTCAAGAACAATCCCATATCATTGCATATTTCTCCAAAATTTAAAACATTTATTCCCTCTTATCATTGAGATAGGATTTTTAGTGAAGAATAAGATACACATTATTTCCTACATTGAAGCAAATTTATATACATATACACACATGATCTATAGGAGAAGGCACTTGCAAAAAATTTCATAGATGGAGAAACCCCTAAAGGACAAAGTTTCACCCTATAGACATTAGTGCATGTTGATCAATTTTAAACAATCCAACCTTTCCCCAAGATAGTTTATATCCTTGTTACTAATTCACGATAACCTCACAATCAATTTCACATTAATTGTTGTAGTCTTAGAGGCCTAGGATAAGCCATTCATTTCCTAATACTTTTTTTTATTAGATCATTTATAAAATTAGTAAATTAAAAATAAGTCATGTGTATTTATTATATATATTATGAATTTTATTTTACTTATAAGAATGTTTTAATTATATTAATACCTTTTGATCCTAATTTTGAAAAAAACACAAGCCCAATTATATTGTCCTGCTCGATATAGTTTAACCCAATTATATCAAACTAGTTTGTGTTATCCTACCTAATAAATTTCATCTTAGTTTTATCATACAATATTATATCATACCATCTGATTTCATACATTCAGATTTCAAATCACCTACCGAAGATCCTAAATTTACCTTGGTTCCTATAAATTCCTATTGTAAGATAACTCTACATATAAATTGATAGCAAAATTAATCCATATGTCAATCTTGATATTTTTATAAACCATATTCCTACACTATCTCACTTTACATCACATGTTGGGGAATCTTATGATTCCCATCCTCATATCACTTCATATTTTTGGGTATCTTATGATGCCTACATTTATCTCAATTTAGACTTTGGGTCATTTTATGATTCCCATCCTACATCAAATTAATTTTTGAGGCATTATATGATTAAATCTCTCCTTACACATTTTAAAATCATTAAAAAATCCATATTCAAGAAATTATCAAAGATCCAACCATGTGTTATACTTTCTAGTCTCATTTCTTGCACATATTTTCTTTCTTATACATAAATTCTTATCAAACCACCTTTTTTTATAAATTAGAACAACAACTATGGAATAAAGATTCAAATAGAGTTTAGAACAAAAATATTTAATGAGATCCATAACTATGTTATAGCCAATACATAATCTAGACCAAGTATATAACTCTTCAACAAATTCATTAAGAAGCATTTCAACCACTTAGTATTCAAATAGAAATGGGTCAGTGTGGTCATACCCACTCACCTCTATATATGTACTTTATTTTTGTATTCCTAGTAGATTAATTATTGATTTATGCCTTTTATTGAGTACCTATACAAGATATTAAAAAACTAGTACCTCAATGGGTAATTCAACAAAGTTCAACAAACAATGGTAAAGTGAGAATAGATTCAACAAAATAATCATCATACTAAGATTTCTTAAGTAATATCTACCAATTCACAAGTATCATAAAAATATCAAGGGAAAATGACTATTTATAAAATCAATGCAAAGCCTTGGAACACCTTTTGAATTCACAAACAAATAAAAGCATTAGGTTTGGCATGAACTACTTCAGGAAGTGTACAAGCTTCATGGGATGTTTCAACAACCATGCTTATGTTCTATTTGGGAACATATTACATTACTAAAAGTAGGGTAAAATCACATGACAAATATTTCTTAAGGATCTTACATTGGATTAAGGTTAGCCTTGAATTTCTAATTATTACCAATATGAGTATCATATGATTTCAATAGACTCGATATATATTAATAGTCTCATGGACTAAGTGCACTTATACTAGGTTTTAATTTTAATCTTATTCTTAAAGAATTAAAACTTTTATCTTAGGTTCATGACCTTAGCCTAAGCATATCTTAACTTCTTAAACTTAATATTTGAACTTACTTGTTCTTATTTTCCAAAGGAGATTATTTTATATCAACTTAATAATATAATTCCATTCACTTCATTTACTATATAAAGATTAACGTGTTGAATACTTCAATGGCCAATTCCAAACATGGATCATTTTATCCTCTATCACAATATGCCTTAGTTAGGAATAACTATTCTTTTAAAAAAAACTTCTATGAAGTATCTTATTTCCAAGTTACTTACAACATATACGTAAGATTTAAATAAGATTATTTTAATTCAATTCCAAAGAGATATAAGGATCTATCCACAACAATCCATTGCACTTGACAATGCATATTAATTTGAAAGTGAATTGATTGTTTTCTATTAGATTTTACAATATTTATACAATTTTAATTTATTAAGTAATTACCCCATTTTAATCCGTGACAAAGATTATAACATTAATTAAAACCTCATGCATAAGTCTTATGCTGATTATAACCTCTAAAATTAACTAAATTATAAACATAAGGATTTCATTTCATTAATCCATATAAATTATTACTTAAGGTCTCACTATCAAGTCTCAATTAAAATCTCATTAATTAATTAATCTATCAAATAATTTTTGGAAAAATTAAGGTAATGTGAAAAGTTATTAAAAACATGACTTAAAAATTATATCATAAAAACTTGTTATAATGTTCAACACCAATTAACGTGTTCAATGAATAAGATCACTTATCTTTTATAAGCATAATGTTAATTACAAAATAGGCATACAATGTAACTTAATTTATTGATTTGATATTTGAGATGGAATCATAACATACTAACAATACTTCCAATTCTCATACACTCAAATGTATTAAAATTATCATGTAAAATTCATTAATAAATTTTATAACTAGGTTTCAAGACAACCATTTACATCCTCAAGTAACAAGTTAGTCCAATAGTAATAACTCAATAATGAAAAAGTATAAATAGATCCATGATTACATTTTCAAGTTATAAGTCATAAGAACCAATAAAATATAACAACTATAATGCCACAACATTCTAACCTTTATGTTAAATCTACTTATTCTAAAATAAGAGACTAACTAAAAATACCTATTAAATTCACATAAATATGTTTATCTATCAAAATTTTTAATGAAGCAATGTAATAATGTATACAAATAACAATACAAAGAATACATGGATAATCAAATGATCAACTACAATCTTAAGCATAAATAAATCTTACATGATTTATGTTAATATAAAAGATAAACATAACTTTACTTGTATCAAATACAACTATAATGAATAAAATGGATTACATAAAATTTTTAGTTCATCTATAGCCAACTATCATAACTTGAGATAAATAAGAAGTGTAACAAAATATCTTGCACACAAACCAATGAAGCTAATCCCACCTTGCCAATTCTAATGAGACCAACCATAAGTGGCCCTATACCACCCAAATCATCATTTGGATATAGATCGGGGCAATAGAGAAACAATGGAGAAAGGGCAATGAAACAAATCAAGTTTAAAAATAGATAAATAAATGAACAACATATAGAAAATGATCTACATGATTCTATCTCACCAAGATCCATTACCTTGGTACTTGATTATGACTGCAACTCATCTTCTCAAGCTTCATAATTTATGAGCCATATTCTATTGGAGAATATAATATGGCCCATAAATCTTATGCCATGCATATATTAGGAAGTCATATTCACTTACTAATTATATATATATATATATATATATATATATATATATATATATATATATATATATATATATATATATATATATATATATATATATATTAATGAGTTAAAATAAAAACTCATAAAAATAAGAATAACTTAAGCCAACCAAAAATGATATATTAAAACCTACGTAAGGTTATGGGTTAAATTTTGACCAAAATAGACTTTTATAAAAAATATAAAAAGATTCAATATCAAATGTAAAGATATAACATAATAATAACAAAAAAATAGAATTGGAAAAAACCACTATATAATGCAAACATAGAATTGGAAAAAACACCACTTGAAATCTGAAATTCAACCATAAAAGAAGTTTTTATTTATTTCCAGGCTCCCAAGTTTTTATTTAAAAAAAAAACATCCAAAATCCACATGCCTTGAACAAACACCAATCTACCATATAAAATAAATCAACCCTACTTAACCCTACTAAACTCCTAGATAGATGACAAGATCAATGACTTAATTTCAGTTAAAGCTTCCCTAAAAACCTCATGAAAGAATTGTATTTCATTCCCCTTGGACACCATGTTAAAATTTTCACTAGAGACTCCCAAAGGCACAAAGCTCTTAAAAAAACAAACCCAAATGAGCACAATAAAACCTAAAAACCATTGAAAGAGTCTCAAACCATTCACATGGTAATTCAAGACAATACCATGACTATAAAGTTGAATGGATCTATCAAAACATCAAACTAATTTCCAAAGCCCCAAGGTGGGTCATAACCTAACCAACTTAGAACATGCCCAAGCCAAACTTCGTTAAACAAACAATGCCAAAGGAAACAAACATTAAAATGAATTCCTTAAATGTACAAACTTTAAACATAGAGTAGATTTAATATGTTCACAAGAGCCTTCAAAGGTAACATAATTGATATTAAACATTAATTTAAACAACATCAATACAATCCAATCAAGGTGATAAAGAGTCAATGCTCAACAAAATGACTATGAACACAAGAGCCAAAAGTGACTGAATACCCTGTTGAAGTCGAAAATCATTAAGCCAAAAAAATATAATAAACTAAAATGACAAAAAACATTGACATCAAATATCAATCAATAGTTTCAAGACTAATCATGACTTAAAAAAGCTAACAAATCCCACAATCAATAACATCAAGTAAATTAATGATTGTACAAATATAGAAACTGACTAAAATTAATCAATAATGAAATTGAACATAAAACATTAACACTCAACACTTAAATCATGTAGACAAAATGACTTAATCAATAATACTATCAATCTTAGTTTTTATAATATAATTTATTGTTTCGGTTCTTCCACATTATTTGTCCATGTTTCTCCACTACTTAGGTCTGAACACAACCTATCTCAAGTGCCTATCCATGAAGTCAAAAAATAGATCATCAACAATATCTAGACATATAAATGTAATAACAACATTTAAATAACACAACAAAACTAAATAGTAAATAAATACTCATTAAGCATAGTATCCAATGCTATAATGAAAAGTGTATCAATAACTATCTCAATCAATAATAATAAAATGTATCAATGTAGATCACAAAACTATAACACACCATATTGAAAACAAAATATATTTCAAATATTTCAAAACCAACTATATTAGCAATTTGAAATAAATGTAAGTCAAACAAGGTCATGACAATTCCATTGTATCCTCCTAAAACTTTACTATAATTTATTTTCTAACTCGCTTGTGTTGTAACTTAGCCTTGATTTATCTAAACCTCTAGGTTTCTTAGCATCAACCTTAGTAATTATTATTGGTCCTTAGGCCTCTTGTACTTTTTACACGTCCAATTTTGTTAGCATCCACATTAGTACTTATTTTTGGTCTTTTTATTACATATAATTTCATTTATAGTCAGTCTTAGTTTCCATTGTGGATCTTTGGTAGTATGTTTTGGTTTTTATTACACCATTTCCTCCCATTGGACACTTTGGTATTTTTCTTCTAGTTTTGTTACACTTTATAGTTGGACCTAATTTCTCTTATGGATATTTGGTAGCACCTTCAATATTTTCTTGCACCATTGCTTTCCTTTTAGAATGCCTTAGAATTTTATTTAATTTTACAAATTTAGATTCCTAAAATTGGCCTTAGTTTTATTTATGGTTATTTGGCATATTATTTTATTCTCTCTATTTTGGGATGATTTATCATATCATTGCTTTTGCTAGACCATTTTTAGGTTAGTATGACTTCTCATGTGACATGATTACTTATTTCATAGCATTTCTCTTCTTAGGTTTCATTTTTGTGATTTGAATTACATTTGTATGTAATTAAAATCCCTTATTTTTTAGTCACTTCTAAATAAGAATCCTCCCTTGTTTTGGTTAGCTATTATCTTATCTTCATTTACATGGAAAAATCTTACATGATCCTCATCTCTCCCTTTTCTTCCATTTGAGGCACACTTGGGTTGGTATAGATATCACACTCTTTTCTATGGGTATGTTTGGGAAACTTTAGGTATCTTGGTCATTAGGTTCTCTTATTTATCAACTAAGTGCATTATCTCTGGTGCTAGTCATCTTTAATACCCATTTTTTATTTTTTTGAATTTGTATAGAGGAAAAAATAAAAATCCAATATTTATAATCCATATATTAAGTAAAGGAAATATTAAAAGGAAAAGTAATATTAAAAGTTATATGAAATTAAAAGGCATGATATTTTTGGCACATCTCATATTATATATCCAAATATCAAACTTGTCAATTGGCCTCATGATGGTGCTGAGGTCTATTTGGTTATGGTAGGCTAGTAGATCAGGGTAGAATGTATTAATATCTGCCTATATCTACTTACATTCTAGTGCCACCTATTTTATCATACTATTACCTAATCCTCAAATTAAATTGATTGATTTGTAAGGGGTCCTGTTGAGACACGAAATTGCACCCTTGTAGAGGAGTTCTTTAGGTTCTCCCACTTCTAATCACAATATTGGGATAACCCTAGGTTATGGGTATCCTATGATGGGGTTGAACCTCTGGTGAAGGTTGGATTCCTCTTTTTGGATCACCTATACTAATGTTTCTACTTAAAAAAATGTTATAAAGGGGAAATAGGGTTACTAATAAAGCTAAAAAGGTGATGCGCCAAATTTAAATGAGAAATCACATAAGCATGAAAAATACATTGATACAACATAAGATAATGGTAGTTCACACAATCTCACAATATAGATAATTAAATAAGTATGTAATGAATTAGGTTCACAGCCACCTTTACAGAGAGATCAGTTGGGGTGTGTGGGGGAGTATGTTGATGCTTCCACATATAATTTCTACTGCACTGAACCATTCATGGAGTATTTGTTGGATAGTGTAGGTGTTTGTCTGGACTCACATAAGATGACAGAAGGTGTTCTTGTTCGAGGTTCTAGTGCTATTAGCAGATTGGGTGAGGAGATTTTACGAACCCTTTCTACTATGTTACCTTACAGGGATGTTGAGGTGATGTTTGTTGAGCCGAGATTGGAGCCATCCATTGAGTCCCAGTTTGGCAATAGTGTGCCAATAGCAGAGTTTGGGGGTTCTTACCAGCATCATACGGTGAGGTATGCTCCTTATTTTTCTTTGCATCTAGAGATTAGTTTTGGTGTCAGTGATTCAGATACCAATAATTGTCATATCCATGGTCCAGTTGGATGTGAGTATCAGTTAGATAGGGACTTGAATTTTGACAGAGTTGATATTTTAGTTGGCTTGAGTCCCTCAAAGTGGTTTCTTCTACCGGCATCTACAGTTGGTCTTCAGATAGTTGTTTGGGTGTCGAGTGCAGTTTTTCAGTTGTTGATTTTGATACTGTTGATGTTGATGATTTATTCACATGGGTTGATTGGTGACATGATGGATGTTACACAACTTTTTCCTTGGGATCCGGGTGGATTGAGTAGTTCATTGTTCCGAGATTGCTTGGGGTCAAGCAATTTTCGGAGGGGCGGATTGTCATGTCCCCTTTTTCCTGGACATTGACAGTCTTGATGATTGGCCTATTATACGACCTTTGTAGGCTAATAGGATGGATAGAGGGTCATAATGGAGCTTGGATTGACTTTGATTCACATAATTTCTACATTTGATTTTCATTCAGGTTATTTTGGACACATTTGGCATGAGATCCTACTTTTTAGGGATATTTGATATGCAGGGGAGCTCCTTTATTTTGATATGGTTAGAATGAACCAAGTTTACATTAATGGAATAAAGAACACAAGTCTAGACCTATAATTAACTTGAAAACACCTAAAAAAAAGAAAAAAAAGGACAATAGATAGGGAAGATTCTCCTTCACAATGCCATCATGCACAATCTTGATAAATATAATTTGGAGGCAGAGATAGGTAAAGAAATTCTTTATTATTTTAAGAGGTTCTTTTGTTTCTCTTAATTTTTGTTGATTTCTTAATTTTGGAAGAATATAAAAAAACTAGTAATAAAAGTGTGGTAGAAATACCTGGTAGTTATGTGCATGTGATCTAGACAAATGTGGAGAGCTTATTTTTGTCTTGGAAGGATTACATGTAAATAAGAAAACATTAAAAAAAGGGGTTGTTAGCAAGATAATTAGGTGGACTGCCTGGCATGAGCTAGATCTAAGAAGCATGAGCTTACTAGGAGTCTATCAATCCACTCTTTGATAATAATTAAGTTGAAAATGATAAAATAAATATACTTGCATTAAATAATAGAGATTAATTGAAATGAAATATAAGAAGTAGATGAATGCTTAATAGAGAAAATGATAAATATAGCAAAAGTGGGTTAATACTAGTACTAAGATAGATTAGGTCAAGTTCAAAAAATTAGGCAAGGGTATATGAATAGGTAAGAACATAGAAAGTTAGATTTGGTTGGGGGTAAGGGGTTAAAAATAACTTGTTATTTAATTCCATAGTGACCATCGATGGTTGGGATGACTATCAGTGGTTAAGATAACTATTGATGGTTGGGTAACCATTGATGATTAGGGGTGACCATTGGTGGTTTTGCTAACCATTAGCGGTTGCCTATGGATTTTTGCAAGTGTTTAGAAAAGGAGGTTATAGGATGGGTCAAAGGTCTGATAATGGTATATTGAGCATCTCATCAGAAATGGGTGTTTAGAAGATGGGTGTAGAAAGGTTTAATGGGGTAAAAAGGTGAAAAACCAAAATAATAATGTTGAAGTATAAATATACCTATTATTTATTAAGTGGTTGATGGTTGATGGATGGAACAATTTTGGTAGAGTAATAGTACTTTAGCCTTAAGATCAATTTTATTAAAGGTTTAGATCTCTATTTTTGTTTCTAAATCTATGGAAGAAGAATAGGTGGCTGGAAAACTTAAATACCTATGTGCTAGAATGCTTGTGATCATGGATCCTTTTCACCTCCTACTCCCCTTCATTTATAGGCAAAGAGAGATGGAGGATAGAAGGTTCCCTAATAGGTTAGCTTATTGATTTCAATGCTTGGGAGTTTGTTAGCACCACATAAGGTAAACATATTTAATTATAACTTATTAGCTTGCACATAGATGGTGATGTGTTAGAAGGTTGAAGACTTGACTATAGATGGTTAGGCTAACTATCAATGATTAAGTTGACTGTTAGTGGTTGAATATCTTAGAGGTAAAAGGTCAAGGTGAGTTAAAATGGGTGGGTTAAGGTTTGGTTAGTAAGTTATTGAGTTTATTTAATTAAGTAGATAACTAGACCCAAGGTTTGATACGCTGGATAATGGATTGAGAAGAGTTAGGTTGTCCCTAAGGTATCTTGAGGCATTTTGACATCTAGTATGGTTTTCTAGTGTATAAATTTTTCCATTTTTTTGTTATGTGGATTTGAAATAACAAGTTACAAAAAAAAATGGATTTCTTGGTCAAAGGTTTGTTTGCTTTGAGTATGGGATGAGGTGTTCCCCCTCAAGCTAGGAGTTGATGAGGTGAAATCAAAATCAGGTCAAGGTTTAATAAATAGTATATAGTGAGTCATAAGGTAGGTGATAAAAAGCATGGTTGGGCATTTGAGACACAAATGTGTACATAAAATATGAATAAGTGTGATATCTAAGGTCAAACATAGATTAAGGTTGCTGATATTGGTAAAAATAAGGTTGGTTTTAGAAGTATAAGTGATATAGTAAACAATCCATAACATTAGTCATAGCTTTGCAAGTATCCAAGGTAGGATGTGCTCCTTTGAAAAACACAAATGGTTTGGTTGTGCATGAGGTGGTATAAATTCAAATGTTCAAAATGGAAAGGTTGGTTGATATAGTAAAAAAGACCAATCAAGGTCATCATAGACTATGTGATAGTTTAGGTCAAAAAAATGGACAATGTCAAGGTGGATGTGGTCTAATGGTTGGTCAGAGAAGGGTAATATCAAAAAGGTTTTGGTTTTGTGGAGAAAGGTTAATCTTCAAAAATTTGGTACCTAGGTTAGGTGCCTAAAAATGTTTTAAATTTGGGTTTTCCTGACCATCAATGGTTAGAGGTCCTAAGGTCAACCATTGATGGTCACCCTGACCATCAACGATTAGGTGGAAACCCTAAAAATTGGGGGATAAGAAGTGAAAATGAAAATTTATTTTCAATTTTAAATCATTAACTTCAAGATTTTTTTGTAGTTTGGTGAGTTGTTGATTTAGCATTTATAGGTGACAATGTTGATGAGGTGGTTGACTATTGATGGATCTACTGTTGTTTAGTGTGAGGTTTGTGGTTGAGGTGATGTAGCTCAAACTGAGATGTAGGGTGGATAAGGATGTGGTCAAGTAGATGGATGTGGGATCCATCTTTGATAGTAGTTGAGGAATGAGGTAGGTGATGTTTTGAATTTGGTAGATTAATGGATTAGGTCAATGGTTAGTTGAATTTGATTATTGTGTGTTTGTTTGGAGATGTATTTGGGGGATTTTTCCCTAGTTTAAGTTTTGGGTAAAATTAGGAAAATTAGGGGATGAAATTTGAAATTTAGGGAGGATTTGAGTTAGGGGTAGGTTGTGGGATAATATTAGGTGATTCAACTATTGATTTTGGTTATTTTGATGGTTTTTTTAGGTAGGGCTAGTAGGTTATCATCGGTGGTCACACACACTGACCATCGTTGATTAGATCTAACCATCAATAGTCAGGCTTGACCATTGGTGGTTAAACATCAAAGCAAGAAGCCCACTTGATCATCAGTGATCATACTGACTATCAGTATTCAAGTGTTTGTAAAAAGGTGGTTTAATAAAAAGTTTTAAAAATATGTTTTTGAAAATTTTAAAGGGTTTAGAGTAGTCAAAATGGAAAGTTTATACTAGGATAGATGGGTGAGAGAGTGATATTGATGTTTTTTCTTTTGAGATGGTTATTGGTTTGATAAGTTTAGGTAGGGTGTTGAAAAATTTGTTGGTTAGGGTATTTTTTTTTGATATAAGCATTAGGTATTAGTGTGTTAGGGTAGGGTAGATGTTAAAAATGTTTGTGGGTGAGGTTCACTTTTAAGTGCTAGAGGTAATGTCATAGAGGTAATGGTTGGAATAGGTTCATGTAGGTGAGTTTAGGTTGATAAAGAGGTTGATGTAGGTATAATGAATGAATATTAGTAATGGCAATAAAAAAATAAGTGTGTGTGTTAACTTGATTTATTTGTAGGCACTAGACCAAATCTAGATGAGGGATCAAGACTTGAGGATATTTGTGGAGATCCATAGAGGGATGACCTAGGATGATTAGACACATATGAAGGAGGTTGGTTTAGGAGACATATGACATTATCAATGTCTACCATGAGATGTGAAGATGATCATGGCCCTCATCAAGAGATTGGATCTGGCCACAAACACTTTCTTATTGTCGACATGAGAGATGACCATCTTATTAGAGGATGATATCAAGATTACACAACTACCCATTTAGGGGGAGTTGATTTACCATATTGAGAGTGAGGAGAGGGATGAGAAGATGGAGCTATTGTATGGTGAATATTAGGTCCACACTAGGTGGCATTCAAGAGGCTTTGGTTACAAGCTATTATACCAAAGGTCTCTAGATGAGAGGCACTTGATGACTATGATGATGATGGAAGTGTCCTATTTTTAATTACTAGATTTGAGCAGTGGATGATTACCTTATTTACTACTAAGAGTGTTGGTGGAGATGTTGCTTAGGAGGATAGTGTTTGAGTGGGCACCAATTTTACTAGTTTAGATATATAAAGAACTCTAGGCATTCCAAGCTCATAGATGATATGGGATCAATGTGGGGTTTGTACTCCATTATTGAGCATATGAGCACAGTCAATTTCTAAGACCTTTAAGGCTACCATGGGATGGCTATGCCCAAGTGGATTATAGAGTGGGTTTTCTATGATGGAGGGGAGATTATGCTTTGACAAGGGTTGGTAGAGAGATGAGAGACATTGACTAGTTTAGAGATGCCTTGGAGGGTTTAGTTGTGGGTGATGTCATCTGGAGACCATATGTGGGATTTCTTAGGTGGGCCCTCTATAGCTATCACACTTTGTCTTTATAGAGTTGGAGGTATATATATAAGAGGAGAGAGGGTGAAATTGAGCTCATCCCATTTAATAAAGTGAGGAGGTAGTATGGCTTAGTGTATGGGATTCTAGGTCCTTTTATAAGTTATAAGAGAGAGGATGTAGAGTTTTTGTTACCTGAGCCATAGCTAGAAAAGGTGGTGTTAGATCATGAGAAGTTACTTGCCAGAGTAAGGATAGATGATGCTATTTTTGTTGATGGTTATATAGGATGGTACCAGGCTTGATATGTAGTAGATAATTTTAGATGGAATGATGGGCGCTGATAGGCCATGGATATGGATATAGTTAGGGAATAAGTATAGGGTGGTGGCCCTGATGGATAAGTAGGGGTAGAACTAGTTAACACATAGGCACAAATTATAGGGTTATAGGGATAGGTGGCCACATTATAGGGCTAGATTGTGACTTTATAGGGTCAGGTTACCACCATTACAACTAAGAGAGATCAGACTCAGATTTCCCTTGGTTTAGTGACCTAGGAGAGGGACACCCTAAGATAGAGGGTAGGAGTAGTGGTAGCACCAGTAGGTCTAATAGGTATTAGTCCTATGGCATTATACTTGTCCAAAGTAGAGGATTTGAGGTATTATGAGGATATAGTGCTAGCACAATGTACACTAAAACCTTGATGGGGTGAGTATAGAGCTAGTTTAGTTGGTGGGGTAGTAGTTGTGACTCCAGGTTAATGGGTCACTTTAGTGAGTGGATAGATAGGAATCCTAGGAGGATCATCACCAGATGGCAATGGTAGTGTAGTAGTAGGAGTGGCTAGTGGTAGTGGTGCCCTAGGGGCATGAAATGTGATATGTTATGTAGGTATAGATGTACATGATTTTGATATTGGCCTATGTGTCAATGTAGCGAGATGTACAGGATTTGAGAGAGAGATTATACATTATTACCTATATTATTTATTTTTGATGTACATGATGTATATGATGATTTTTTATGGTGTCTATGAATTATAGTTATGGTTGTGATGTATGTATCATGGTTTATGGTTTACATGTTTTATGTTTATGAGATGTGGACTCCTTAACTTAGGCATGTGATGATTATGTTTTGTTTAATTTATAAATATAATGTTAAAAATTATGGATGGTTTTATTATGGTTATTTTGATGTGGTTTATGATATGATGTTATATGATGAATTGTTGTGATGTTATGGTAAATGGATAGGATGATACTATAGATAGATAGATAGATGATGTATGATATGGTTCATGATGTTTTCATCATAGATATATATATGATGTGGTTCATGGTGTTTTGATCATTATTGATGTTTGTTTTTTATAATCATGGAGATGTGATGTGATTATGGTTAAGGATGTAATGAAAACACATAAAGTAAGTTTAGATAACAAACTAAATGTATGAAAAAGAAAATGAGAATCATGAGACGTATGTCTACATGAACCAATGATAAGAGGATAAGAAAAAAGGGTGATGTCATTTCATTGATAAATACCTAATAAGACCAAATTTATTTTGGCTTAAGGAACCTAAGCCTTTTGAATACTTCACATTAGCATGTTTTGGTTGATAAACAGTTGTCTTGATCACATTGTGTCAAGTAAGCTCATAATCCCTTGATTTATAGATGGCATAAGGGGGATAGGAGATAGGTGAAAAAGTAATGGGTTATAGGTAAGGTAAACTTATGTGGGTTAGTTTTCCCCTTCTATTGGTGACCTAAGAACCAATTTAGATAAGTCTATGTCTTAATTTAAGGTGTAGATTGATCAATGCAAGAACTCTATGAATGCTAGATATGAAAGCTTATTATAACTTTCTTGGGAGAGTTTATTCTTGAATTTGAGATAGGGTATTTTTTAATTACTTTTGATTTGATAATTTGTGTGAATTTGATCAATGTGAGAAGCTTTAAATGATTGATTTTGACCCATTTGACTTATCCATTTTGTTCATTTGGTAGCTGTCCTTCAAGGGAGTAGTCTATCTTTTAAGAAATTTTAGTTTTAGGTAGCTGTCCTTCAAAGGAGTAATCTATTATGCTAGAGATATGTGACCCAAGTTATATTTTAGTATCCCTAATTATTTTGATGATAGATTTAGACATGGACTTGTCTATTTAGGCTTAGAGGTTTAACTTTATGAGGGAAAAACTTTTTATACAAGAAGGTAAATGATAGGCGAAAGGGGTGGTTTGAGGAATAATGACCATGGGATTCTATCTGATGAGAGATGAAAAGTACCCATGAGAACCATGCCATGGGTAGAGCCATGGTACCCATATTTAAGATTAGGATATGACTATGATGGTTACTCACATGGTTCTATGTTATAATCGATTATCCTCAAAAATGATAAGAGGAAAGTCTAAGGGTGAAAATCTTGTAAATCAAGGGATGAGCTTAAGTTAGATAAAAAAGGTGAGTTTGATCCTTGTTTAAAAAATAAAGGATGTAGATGTGAATTACTAAGTGGATCAGGTCTTAGTTTGCCTTTGAGAGAGGACAAATGATAAATTCCTGATCCATACTTCTGGGTTATGATGTAGGGTCTAAGCCAATTTAAAGTAAACTTGCCTCTTTTGATTTTCTCCATATCGATTACATGTTGGTTGTCCTTTAGGATGAGGTTTTTGATATTTAATTCTCATTATTTTAGGTTTTTGTTATAGGCATACTTGATTTGCTCCTAGTTGACACAAAGATGGTTAAGCACTATGAGGTGATGCTCATCAAGTAGCTCAAGTCATGGTAGACATTCTTGATGATAGTCACTCTCTGAAATGATGTCTTATTAAGATATGTGAAGAGAAGGAATATGGAATTTAAGAGGCAAAACTTCCTATGCTTTGAAGACTAGAGAGAATGGGGTAGCACCCATAGAGGTTCTAATACTAGTGTGATAGGCCCATAAAGTGAAAGGGATGTGCAAGTGCCAATCTTACCCTGAAGCACTGACTATTTTGGTTAACATTTTTTTAAGGGTCTTGGTAGAGGATTCTACTTTTCCATTTGATTATGGATAGTAAGGTGAGGAAAAGCTTAACTTGATGCCAAATACATTGCAAATACCTTAGACTTGCTTATTCTTGAAATATTTTTCATTATCGGTGATGATATTATGGGAAACACTAAAGTGATAGATGATATGATGGTTGATGAAGTCATCTATCTTGTCAACTTTGGTTGAGATGAGAGGAATAACTTCCACCCACTTGGTGAAATACTTGGTGGTGGTAATGATGGATTGATGTCATTATGAAGAATGAGGGTTGATTTCCCCAATGAGATCAAGTCCCCATTATGAGAATGGCTAATAGTCTTTGGATAATTGAAGGCCATGGGCAGGTGTGTGATGTAAATTGGCATGTTATTGACATTTAAAAAACTATTTTACATAATCATAGTAGTCTTGGTTAAGGGTGGGCCAATAGTATCCACACTAAAGGATACATTTAATGAAATCTAAACCAATAAAGTGTCCCCCATAGATTACATCATGTATTTATTTGATAACATGGGAATCTTCATGACTATGTAGAAAATGGAGAAGGAGGACATCAAAGCCACACTTATAAAATATTCCTCCTAGTATGGTATCATGGAAGGTACTCTAGACAAAGGATCTTTGGGCATTCCTAAAGACGTTAGGAGGAATGATGTTGAGGTTGAGGTAGTTGAAGGTTTGTTCATACCATATGTCAGATGGAGAAGCTTCCACACTATAAATGGTAAGAAGGTCAGAATGGATATAAGAGGGTGTAAAAAAATGGTGGATGGTAACAAAGAGTTTATATTCAATAGGATGAGATGGGATTTGGGAAGCAAGGGAAGCCATTATATCCAAGAACTTGTTGGTAATGATCAAATGATGTTGAGAGTACATGTACAAGTTGCTTGTACTTTTACAAGACATCATTATTATATTGTTAGGATCCATTCACCTAGTTGAACACAAGATGGGAATCATAAAAGACACTAATGATTTTAATTATAAAGACTAGAGCAGTTTGGAGACCTATTACTAGGGCTTCATACTCAGCCATATTATTGGTGCATTCAAAATCAAGTTTAAAGGAAAGGGGAAGAGGTTCACCATCAAGGGGAATGAGAATAAATATGGCACCCCCACCACATTGGCATTTAGAGCCATCAAAGAACATGGTCATTTGGTAGGTGGAGTCCTTTTGAGAGAGAGTTGTGATGGACTCATTTGGAAATGCAAGATAAAGTGGTTGGTTATCAGGTAAAGGAGATTCAACCAATTAGTTAGAAATTACTTGCCCTTTAATTGAATTCTACTAGAGGAAATCAAGGTTAAAATTAGCTAAAATAATGAGCCACTTATCCATACACTAGTTTTGGTATGGTTTAGAGTGCATGTACTTAAGTGGGTCATTATTAGTGATGATGAAATTTTTATGATTGAGAAGGTAATGATGAATTTTGGAAGCCACAAAGACTAAGGTGAGGCAAAGTTTCTCAGAATGGGTACTGAGTCTCATACTCTATAAGCATTTGAATTATGTAGTAGATGGCTTGGTCTTTTTTTTCATCATGGTGAGTGAGAATTGCCCCTAAGGAATGGTCAATGGTAGATATATAAAGGTAGAATGGTTGGTCCTCTTTAGGTGGGGTAAGAATAGGTGGAAAAATAAGGTATTCTTTAAGTAAATCAAAGGCTTCTTGGAAATACTTGGTCCACTTAAAAGATGTATCTTTTTTGAGAAGATAATGAAATGGTTGACATCTATCAGATAACTAAGAGATGAAGTGATAGATGGATTAGAGCTTCTCCTATAGGGTGCAAAGTTACTCTAGGTGGGTTAAAGGAGGTATCTCCAAAATTTATCTAACTTTGGTAGGGTCTACTTCGATTCCTCAAAGAGAGATGATAAAGACTAGAAGCTTTCTAGATAGGACCCCAAAAATATATTTCTTAGGGTTGAGTCTGATGTGGAAATGGATTAGGCATTTGAAGATGATGGTGAAAACAACTAGGTGATCCTTGTAATGTTTAGATTTCCCAAGGAGATCATCTACATAGTCCTCTATGATTTTATGAATTGGATCATGAAAGATTTAAGTCATCACACATTAGTATGTTGATCCATCATTATTTAGACCAAATAGCATGACCATGTGGCAAAAGTTTCCCCATGGGGTGATGAAATAAGTTTTATGCTAATCCTTGGGGGAAATCAATATTTGATTAAATTTTGATAAACCATCCATGAGAGATAACATATCATGGCTAGTTATAAGATCAATAAATTATTTTATGCTAGGCAAAGGGAAGTCATCCTTTGGTCAAGTGTCAAGTGAGGTTGAGGGTATGAAAGTATATATAAAATTAAAGTCCCCCTATGGTCTTGGTAATTAGACCAATGTTAGAAACCCATTGGGGATAGTCAATGGGTTGAATGAAGTCAACATATAAGAGACATTGAGGCTCTTCTTTTATTAGAAGGGAAATGTGAGGGTGCATCCTATGAAGCTTTTATCGAAGAGGCTTAACATTAGGATGGGTGAAAATGTTATGAAGGGATATGGAAGGGTTGATTCTAGGCATATCTTGATAAGACCAAGAAAATGTTATGCTTTTATCATGAATGAAATAAGGGTTATATTTTTACTCTATAGAATCTAATGATTGACCAATCTTGACAATGCGAGGGTTATCCTAAGTCCCCAAGTTGACATTGATAGTGGATTCATTCAACATGGTTTGATTCTTAGATGGAATGGATTTATGTATAAAATAATCCCCACACCTAGGTAAGTGAGAATGGAATCATCATATTGATGTTGGATGGTATTTTGATGGTAGGAGAATCATTTTCTACCATTTTAGGAATGAGAGGAAGGTTTTTAATTCAACCATTCTTTTGATAAGTCAAGGGTCCCAAGCTAACATTATTGATTAAAAAAAGTTAAAATGAATGATTTCAAAATCCTCTAACTTTGAAGGAGGTGGGGTTGGTGAGGATGGGATGTTTTCCTCAATAGTGGTAATGGGTTTAGGTAAATTGGTTGCTTATTTTTCTAGTATGAACCCAAGGCCAAATAACTCACAAGGTTTCTAGGTTTTTAAGGAAGGTAACTCATGAGGTCCATGTTCATAATGACCTAGGCCAAATCCCTTATAGGCACACCTATATATGTTAGGTTGTGGAGCTAAAAGCTTCATTGTATGCAAACATGGAGGAGGTTGTTGAGTTATAGGGATACCGGCATCGACAGTGCAACCAATGTCGGTCATCTATAGTGTAGAAGGCAACTGACATCGGTAGGAGTTGGCCGATGTCGATCACCTCCAGTCAGACAGGGACCGATGTCGGTCTCCTATGTGGTTCCAGAACTATTCATTTCATGAACAGTTAGTTTGTTGAACCAGTTGTTTGCATGTAAAAGGCTATTTTGAGTCTTGATTGCATGTCTAATTATTGTAAATTAGAAGTCTAAGTTATTGTTTAGTATGGGATATATTTATAGACTCATTGACATGTATTGTAATTATGAGCAATAGAGGAAGGCAAGGTAGATCCTTCCAATTGTAAGAACATGTTGATCTATAGGTGGTAGCAAGATCAAGAGGAAGTTCTACATGGTAAGTAAGATCATTTGAGTTGTAAGTTCTTGCAAGTTCATGGGAGATCTACTTGAAGTACTTTTGAGTGCTTGGTACTGTTAGTGTTATTACTGACTAGTTGGAGGTGAACACCAACTCTATGTTTGAGTTGTGTGTTGGGACCGTTTTTGGTAGGAGAGTGAACTCCTGAGGGAAAGAGATATATACATCTGAGAGGTGTGGAAGATTGTGGCATATTCATTATATTTCCTTCTAGCATGAGTATTAATATAAGATTGTGTATTGTCTCTCATATTCTGTGTCATTTGTGAATTCTAGTTACTTGTTAATTCTAGTATAATTCTGTGTTTAGTTGCTTATACAAGGTAATCATATTGTGCTCTTATTGAGGAGCAAGATCCTAACAAGTTGGAATCAGATCCAGGTTTGTGGTTCTAGATTCCTCCCTCACAAGTGGTATCAAAGCTTTTGGTTGGGTTACTAATAGGTGTTTCAAATCTTGTTAGTGTTTGTTGATTACATGTCACTCACAGGGGTTTCTATTTGAGTGGGAGTATAGCAATGGTAGAAAAAAGTAAGATATGAATGGAGAAGTTTAATGTCAAAAACTATCAATTATGGAGGATGCAGATAGAACATTATCTATATCAGAAAGATTTGTACTTACCATTGGGTGGGGTTACATGCAAGCCCACAGATATGAAGGATGAAGAATGGAATGTTCTTGATCGGAAGGCTCTGGGATCTATAAGGTTGAGCCCTGCATCATCTGTGATTTCCAACTTATCACAGGCTAAGACAATGGTAGAGTTGATGGAATCTTTGGCAAATTTATATGAAAAACCCTCAGCTTCGAATAAGGTATATCTTATGAAGCAATTATTTAATTTGCAAATGTTGGAAGGTGGATCTATTCATAGTCATCTTAGTGATTTCCATGGTTTGGTAAACCAGTTAAATTTAGTTAATATTGTTTTTGATGATGAAATTAAGGCTCTCTTAATCTTATGCTCATTACCTGAAAGTTGGGAGAGTTTGGTAATGGTAATTAGTAATACTACATCTGCTTCAAAAATATTAAAAGTGGATGATGTTGTGAGTGTAATCTTGAATGAAGAAATTCATAGGAAAAGCACAGGTGAATCATCAGGAAATGCTTTGAGTGTTGAAAGCAGGGGAAGGTAAAGAGAGAAGATTCAGCAAGGGAGATCAAGGTCAAAGATATTCAAGAGATCCAAGTCTAGGTATGGTAGAATAACCTGCTAGAAATGTGGAAATCAAGGGCATGTAAAGAGAGATTGTTGGGTGAATGAAGATTAGCATGAAGGACATGAAGAAATAGATGTTGTAGAGTTTGTTGCACAAGATGCTATGGTATGTTCCTTGGATAAAGTAGAATCTTGGGTTTTAAATTCTGGTGCCTCTTTCCATGCATCCCCAAATAGGGAATTTTTTCATGAATATGTCCAGGGAGACTTTGGAGAAAATTATTTAGGGGATGGTAAGCCTTGTCAAATGGTTGGCAAAGGGAAAGTGAAGCTAAAATTGTAGACGAACAACACATGGGTGTTGAAGGAAGTCATGCATATCTCAGTCCTGAAGTAGAATTTGATTTCTATTGGAAAGTTGGGTGATGAGGGTTGCACAGTAACTCTCACAGTGGACTCTTGGAAATTTTCCAAGGGTGCACATGTTATAGCAAGAGGTAAGAAAGTAGGTACACTTTATCTATCTACTTGTATTACTGATTCTCCTTCTGGTTTATCTACTTCAGTTGTAGATTTAAAGATGTGGCTTAATAGGCTTGGTCACATGAATATGAAGGGGATGCATGTTCTTGAGTCAATAGGTATGCTTTCAGATTTGAAAAGCATGGATCGAGATTTATGTAATCAAAGGAAGAAAGTGACGTTTCTTGAGAAATCCGATGTTCGTGACAAGAACAGGAAAGTCTTGGTTTTCAAGGAGAAGATGATAGATAGAGATCAGTGCAAGGGGATAAAGAATTCTGAGCAGAGCAAGGTTGATATGGATAAGGGTTTGATCCAAAAGGAGCTCGCGGGTAGAAGTCATCGCTCACAAGTAAAACATAGAGATCGACATCGGTTAGAAAACTGGCTTCAACATCTAGATAGGGACCGATGTCAGCTATGTGCAAACTAACATTGGTGACTCCAAACAAATAAACACTGGCATCAGTTAGGGAGAACCAATGTCGGTGATGAGGTAGTCACATGGAACTGATGTCGGTCAGGTGTAGACTGAGATGTGACCAGCATCGATCACTGAGACAAATTTTGTGTAGACATCAAGCTATCAAGGAGTCTCAAGCACCCATATGGAGGACTTAAAGGGTAAGTAAGCCTCAAATTTGTCATTTCCCTTCTTTACACTACTTGTTGCTCACTGATGGTCAATAACTAGGAAGTTATTAAAGAAGCAGAGCAGGTAGATCTAAGAAATAGTGGGAGCTTGGCATGGATGAAGGATGTGATTCCTTGGAGAAGAACCAAACAGGAGTTTTTTGGTGGAGTTACCAGCTGGAAGAAAGCACTGAGAGATGAATGGATGTTCAGGATAAAGAAGAGCGAGAATGGACACATGAGATGGAAGGCCAGGGTATATGGTCTTGTGTTAGCTACAAGACAATGGAGGTTTAACCATTGTGTTTTCTTTACCAAGTTGGATAATATTAGATACATTATCCTATTACTGTATGTTGTGCTTGTTGCAGGGTCACATATGCAGGGAGTTGTTGAACTAAAGGTAAAGTTAGTTCAGAGGTGTGTCACGAGGAATCTAGGAGCAACAAGATTCTTTGGCATGAGTGTGTTCTAGAGACATGGAAGGTCACAGGTTGATTTTGTCTCTAGATGATTGTGTGAAATTGGTTAGCACACCAATGGTTAGACAGTTCCATGAATAGTGTCCTAATTCACATAATGTGGTTAAGTGCATGGTATGTACTAGACCTGAGTTTTCCTAAGCAGTGGGAGTTGTTAGTAAGTTTGGGGTCAATCTGGGAAAAAAGCACTGGAGGGCAGTTCAATGGATTCTCAGATATCTGAGAGAGACCAATAGCAAGTGCACATGCTATGCAAGGTCAAGTTCTTTTCTACATGGATTTGTAGATGCAGATGTGGCAGGTGATTTGGATGACAAGAGGTGCACCATAGGATTTGTGGTGGTTGGTCTTCAAGAGTGATCTTGAAGAGGGATACAAAGCTAAGAAACAAACTAGATGATGTATAGGTATATGTACAGTTGGAGCTGTTTATCTCCAAGTGGGAGATTGTTAGGTTGTGGAGCTAAAAGCTTCACTGTATGCAAACATGGAGGAGGTAGTTTTAGGGATACCGGCATTGATAGTGAAACTGACATCGATCATCTATAGTGTAGAAAGCAACTGACATTGGCAAGAGTTAGCCAACGTCAGTCACCTCCAGTCAGACAGGGACCGATGTCAGTCTCCTATGCGGTTCTAAAACTATTCATTTCATGAATAGTTAGTTTGTTAAACTAGTTGTTTGCATGTAAAAGGCTATTTTGAGTCTTGAGCTGCGTGTCTAATTATTATAAATTAGAAGTCTAAGTTATTGTTTAGTATGGGATCTATTTATAGACTCATTGGCATGTATTGTAATTATGAGCAATAGAGGAAGGCAAGGTAGATCCTTCCAATTGTAAGAACAGGTTGATCTGCAGGTGGCAGCAAGATTAGGAGGAAATTCTACATGGTAAGTAAGATCATTTGAGTTGTAGGTTGTTGCAAGTTCATGGGAGATCTACTTGAAGTACTTTTGAGTGCTTGGTACTGGCAGTGTTATTACTGACTGGTTGGAGGTGAACACCAACTCTGTGTTTGAGTTGTGTGTTGGGACCGTTTTTGGTAGGAGAGTGAACTCTTGAGGGAAAGAGATGTATACATCTGAGAGGTGTGGAGAATTTTGGCATCTTCATTGTATTTCCTTTTGGCATGAGTATTAATACAAGATTGTGTATTGTCTCTCATATTCTGTGTCATTTGTGAATTTTAGTTACTTGTTAATTCTGGTATAATTCCGTGATTAGTTGCTTATACAAGGTAATCATTTATGCTCTTATTGAGGAGCAAGATCCTGACAAGTTGGAATCAGAGCCAGGTTTGTGGTTCTAGATATCCCTATCAATAAAGGTATAGTTTGGTAAATGCTAGTTTGTCAAGATAGGAGAAGTTAGAGGTGAATGGTTAGGTGGTGGAAGCAAGAAGTGGATGATCAAGTCTACTCTAGATTAAGTTATTTTGATGGTTGAGAGGCCTACAAGGCATGATTGTTCTAATGTTGGGGTCATAATTAGGATAATGGGTGAGGTTCCCATACTCTGGAGGAGTAATGAAAGCATCCAAAGTTGAAAGATGATACTCCCAAAATGAGAGACATTATAACATGGGTTTCAAGGGGTACTCTATGGGGATCTGAGAAGAAAGGATAGATGATCTAGTTGAAGCTTCATTGATGGTATGGGTGGATATGTTGTTGGTTTTGGTTGATAAGGTAGTATTGTTGTTGGTTGGTTGTGAGGTGGATGAGATAGGAAGAAGAATAACATTGGGTCGATATGTCATGTTTCATGATGCTAAAGGACTAGGGTCAACTCTTATGGTAACAACTTGACCTTCATGTTCAAATTTGACACATCAGTGTAAGGTAAAGGAGACATAAACCATGACATGAATCCAAGGGCATCCAAGTAAAATTTTATATTGACACTCACCCTATACAATGTAAAAGAGTTATATAATTATGTGAGATCCCAAGCAGATGTGGATGACGGCTGTCCCCAAGGTAGTGGTCATAGTGTCAATAAAGGAGTAGAGGACTGCTATAGTTTTTGACATGATATTCTTAGGTAGTTGAAGTTGGTCATAAGCATGGGATGAGATAATGTTAATACTATATCCTCTATCAATCATCACCCTTTTGATGTGGGTTTTATTGATATATGTAGCGATGAAGAGGGGAGGATCAAGATCTTCAGAATGGATAAATGGTATTTCTAAATCCTAGAAGGTGATAAAGGTAGAAAGCTGAAGGGATATGATAAAGGATGCAAGAGTTTGAGGATATTCCAGTTAAACCTCTATCAATTGTAGGGCATATATCAATGCTTAGTGGTGATGGGGAAAGGTGTTGATCAGTTCATAAAATTTCATCTTCATCAGTGTCTATTGAAGCTGTTATAACACCACTCACTAGATGGATTTAGAAGGGTTGGAGGGAGAGGCACCCAAAATATATATTTGGGTTTTGGGAAAGGTGAAGGTAAATGTGAGAGTGCTTGGTTTTGGTTGGAAGGTTAAGGGGTGGAAGGGTATATCCATGGTATGGACACTTTTTATTTTCCCTTATCTTTTTGTTGGGATTTAGATTAGGTAACCATATGGATAGTGTAGATTAAGGGAGGTGTTGGTATAGATGGTTACTTCAGTTACTCACTTTTAAATGAGAGTGGAGGAGTAGGTAAGTGTTGGATAGGTTGAATTAATGTTTGGGTTGATAATAAGATCAAGGGAGGTTCATTTGATAATAGATCATCCTCATCCCATAAGATATGGATAAGTTTTTGGAGATTTACAATTCTTCGTATCCTATCTAGGAGTCTTATGGTATGAGAAAATCAAATTATCATTGAATCATGATGGTTTATGATGTGATGGGTTGAAGGTTTTGATGGGTGGGAGGGTTACATAAGACGTTTACAACAAACTTTGTAGAATGGCCAAATAATATTCGATCAAAGGTGTTGAGGGTATTGGGTTTTTAGTTTTAGGAGTGGGAACCTTCTTAAAAGTAGGATTCACTATAGAAATTGTAGGTGGTGGGAGGGTTTTGGTAAGTGATCTTGGTTGGGATTGTTTGGTTGTGGTTTGTTTAGAGGTGGATGCTTTAGAGTTGGAGGGTGAATGTTTGGTGATAGGTGAGAAGGTAGAGGTAGATAGGTTAGTTAATAATTATGGAGAGTTTTATGTTTTGGTGGAGGTGGATATAAGTAAAGAAAAAGGAAAATGTTTACTAGATGAGGACTAGGTAGCTATGGGAGGGTTCACCTTCTTGGTAGAAGGATGAGCTCATGGGATGGTATAAGGATGGGGTCCTAAGATAGAAGGTAAGTGTGAAGGAGGTGGTATAGGTCTAGTTCTAGGTGGGACTTTGGTTGGCTCCACCTTATTAGTTGGTTTGGTTGGGGTTTTCTTTGATGGACTAGAAGGAGTTAAGTCCAACTTTAGAGATGGGTGAGCAGGGCTAGGTGTAGGAAGTATTCCTAAATTCTTGATGGGTTTGGTTAGAGAGGTGTAAGGTGATTTGAAATTTTTAGATGGAAGTGGGTTGGATGGTTCCCCTATGGTTTTTAAAGGAGAAGGGTTTGATAATGGGGTTGAGGTAATGATAGGTTTGATGGTGGATGAAAGTGAGTTTGAAGGTTCAAGTTTGTTCTAGTAAGGGAGCCTAAGATGATGCTAAAAGGTGGCTTTATCTAGGTTGGGTTGAGAAGTGAACTATAGATTTTGGACTAATCTAGAAAAAGGCTTGTAAATGGGTTTAATTCCTTGGTCATTTATTTCAAAAGTTAAGCCCATGGGTAGAGGTGAGGGGATAGTTTCTTCATCTATGTTCTTGGTGGAAGGTTTAAAGGTTTTGGAAGATGTTTATTCCATGGAAGGTGTAGGTAAAGTGATATATTATTTTGGGGTGGTTCTCAAAGAGAGAATGGGTGGTTCTATAATAGAGGAGGGAGGTGTGATAGCCTCAAGTGAATGGACATAGATGATTATTTCCTTTATTTGGGTGTTCAAAGAAATGGAGGGTAATTTAACCACTTCAATAAGTGGAGTGGGTGAATAAGTGGTTGAATCTATGGTTGCATCCTTTGGTATTTCTATCAAAAGAGATGTGGATAGGTCCATGGTCTCCTTAATTAAGGAAAGAGGGGTGGATGCTTCCTCTGTTTGGGTGTCTAAAAGAATAGAGGGTGAGTTCACCACTTCAATTATTGGAATGGAGGAAGGAGTAGATGAGGTAATGGTCTGCTCAATGATAGGTTCACTAATAATGACATTAACCATATGGACCTCACGAGCATGAGATGATTCTAGTTTATTATCATCATAGTTGGTGGAAAGGGCATGGTTGGGAAAGGGTTTACAAAAGATGGCAAGGGATTAATTTGGGGGTGCATTGGTATTATCAAATATAAGTCTTCTCTTATCAATCATGTTCTAGATAATAGTTTTAAAGGTATTTCACCTACTAACATCATGTCCAATAATGCGGTGAAAAGCACATAGATAATTCTCATTGTACCAACTAGGTGTAGGGCAAGAAGCATAAAATTGTTGGGTATGTTTTATTGGATGAAGTTATATAATGTTTGATTTGAGTAATTTATCCAAAAATGAAGCATAATACTCCCCTATCAGATTATATCATTTTTGGGCAACTCAGTTTTGGTTTTGGTTTTGTTGGTTAGAACAATTAGAGGAATTGGTTGGGTTGGGTTGGGTTGGTTGATAGTTGGAGGTGGAGCAATTTTAAGGACAACTAAGTTGGTGGATGCCTTTGGTTTGGTATTGGGATGGTTATGCTAATTGGTGGTTTTGGTAAAGGAAGGGTCATTATATTTAAAACTAGAATTTTTGTTCCACAGTTTTATTTTTCTCTCATCAATGGCTCAGATTTCTAATTTTCATGCCATGGTGAAAGGCTCTTAATTTTTTTGAAAAGTTTAAACTTGAAGAGTAGGGGAAATATGTTTGGCACAAACCTAAGAGAAGAGTTTAATAAACTCAAGTTGGGGTAAAGAGAAATAAATTTGGTTGATGAGACCTCTCCATTTAGCTACAAAATCGATAATTGATTTGTCATCAAATTACCTAATGGAATAGATGTTGGTAATGGAGACCTTTTTAGATATGTTGACTGAGAAGTGATCTAAAAAGACTTGGGAAAGTTGATAAAAGGAAAATATGGATTGCTTGGTGAGATCACTATACCAATCCAAGGATGGTTTAGATAAAGACATAAGGAAGGTATGAAGGAGAAGAACATCATCATATGTAATCAAATAATAAGAATGGAAAAATTATCTTAAGTGTTGTTAGGGGTACTCCTTGCTTTGGAACTTAGAAAAATTGGGTATTTACCATTTAGGAGGATAAGATAAGATAGGAATGGATGGATGGATAGGTTCATTACATATTTGATCATAAGATAAAAGGTTATGGGCCCCAGAGAAAGATGACTCTAGGTTGGTCATTTTGTCCATTAACATTTTAACCAAATCTGTTCGAGGTTGGGTGACAAAAATATAGGGATAAGAGGTATAGGTTTGAGATGATACCATATATTGGTATGTGGTCATTGGATGTTGGGATGGTGCTACATAAGGGTTGATGGGCACAAAAGGTTGGGTAGAAGTTGTTATGTATCCTTGTGGATTAGGAACATATTGGTAAGATGTCATGGGTATTTGTTGAAGGATTTATATTGGTTTATTTGGAGGTATGGGTGGGTTGGTAGATGGTTGGGGTTGAGTGGTAACTCTTATGCTAATAGGTGGGAGGGTAAGAGGTATGAAATAGGGGTAGAAATTGGTGGATTGGTAGTAATAAGGGGAATGGTGGAAATAGGGGTATAAGATACCCCCATGGTGGATGAGGTATGGGTAAAAAGAGGTGAGGTTACCCTTATGTTGGAGGTATTAGTTGGTGTAGGGGGTGTTTTGGTATTGGTTGGGATGTTGGATTAGGTTTAGGTGGTGGTAGTGGATGTGATATTAGTGGAAGAGGATGCTTGGGTGATCAAAGGTTGGGTAGAGGTAACATCAACCATAAGAGGGGGATGCATACCATAAAGTGGATTTTTAGGAGGAACCAAAGCAATAGGGGTGCAATGAACTAAGGTGTTGAGGTAATGTTGGAGGGCCACAGGGTTGTTATCAAGGAAGGTAGCAAAATCTACATCACTCTCAAAAACTATCTAAGGCATGGTAGGAGGGGGAGAAAGATGAAGAGAACTCTCAACATCTAAAGTATACTCCATGGAAGAAGAGAAGAAGGAAGATGGTGGTTCTTATTTCATTTTATTCCTAAATTATTGTCTAGTAAAGACCATGTGAGGAATAGAAAATAAATGATGAAAGCTCACAACTCAAACACAAAGAAAGTAAAAAGAAAACAATCTTAAGGTAATCAAAACATACTCTAAAGTGCATTTAAAACTTATGATTATTTTTAGATCACTTTTGGCTTATTCCATAGAAAGTGTGAAGAATAAATTTGGTTTATAGATTAGGTACTAAAGAGGAAATCTAAGGTTGGTTTCAAGTTATGTTTAGGTGCTCAAAAAGAATTTATATTGAATTTTAGTATGTGGCTTGATATTGTGGCCTACCCTCTAACTTCACACATCACAATGATAATGGCATTAGGTGCTTAGCCAAGATATACTAAATTTCAGAGTTTATACTTAACCAAAGATCTAAACTGGTTCTCCCTTTTGTAATGACTTCCAAGTAGGATTGATAGGAAAGGGTAAGGTTTACCATTAGGTGATGAAATCTTAGTTAGGCCTTGTCTCAAGTTTGTTTTGATGTGTTTATTGATTATATGGTTTGGTAAAGTCTGTGATAACAAAAGTGAAACTATGATTTATTACTTTTCTTTTAAGTTACTAAATGAAATAAAAAAAACAAGAAATCAATGTATGCAAGGTTTATTTTAAGCCCAAAAGAAATTTTAGATTTTGTTATATGAGTAAAGAATAAAGGAATAAAGGGGAACTTAGATGATTCTAGGTTCCCATCACGTGTGCCAAAATGTTTCTCTTAATTTTTTCTCATTTCTTAATTTTGGAATAAGATAAAAAACTAGTAATAAGGGTGTGGTAGAGATACCTGGTTGTTATGCACACATGATCCAAACAAATGTAGAGAGCTCTTTTTTGTCTTGGAAGGATTTATTGTAGATAAGAAAACACTAACAAAAAGAGTTATTATCAAGATAGTTAGGTGGATTGCCTAACATGAGCTATATCTAAGAAGAATGAGCTTACCAGGAGGATATCAATCCACTCTTTAAATAACAATTAAGTTGAAAATGATAAAAGAAAGACACTTGCACTAAATAAAAGAAAATGAAATGAAATACAAGAATTAGATGAATGCTTGATAGAGATAGACTAAATACATCAAAATTAGGTCAATACTAGTGCTAATATAAATCAGGTCAGGTTTAAAAAATTAGGCAGGGGTCTATGAATAGGAAAAACGTAGAAAGTCAGATTTGGTTGGGGGTAAAGGGTTAGAAATAAATTCTTTTTATTTCATGCCATAGTGACCATTAGTAATTGGGTTGACCATTTATGGTAAAGCTAACCATGACGGTTAGGTAACCATCGATGGTTGGGGTTGACCATCGATGATTATGCTAACCATCAATGATTACCTATGGATTTATAAAAGTGTTAAAAAAGGAGGTTACAGGCTCGATCAAAGGTCTAATAATGGTCTATAGAGGATCTGGTCAAAAATGAGATTGTACAAGATGGGTGCAAAAAGGTTTGATGAGGTAGAAAGGTGAGAAATCAAAACAACAATACTGAAGTATAAATATACATGTTATTTGCTAAGTGGTTGTTGGCTAGATCAATTTCAATAGAGTAATAATAGTTTAGCCTCAAGATAAATTTTGGTAAAGGTTCAGATCTTTGTTGTTGTTGCCAAATCATTGGAAGAATATTGGGTGGTTGGAAGGCTTGAATACCTATGTGCTAGAATGGTTATGATCATGGATCCTTTTCACCTCCTTTCCCCTCCTTTTATAGGCAAAGAGAGATGGAGGATAAAAGGTTCCCTAGTAGGTTGGATTACTATTTTTGATGCTTAGGATTTTGTAATCACCACATAAGGTGAACATATTTGATTATGTCTCATTATCTTGTACAAAGATGGTGATGTGTTAGAAGGTTGAAGACCTGACCATCGATGATCAGGCTAACCATCGATGATTAAACTAACCATTGGCTATCGAGTGTCTTAGAGGTAAAGGATTAAGGTGATTTAACAAGGGGTGAGTTAAAGTTTGGCTAGTAAGTTATTCATTTTATTTATCTAATTAACTAACTAGACCCAAGGTCTGATAGGTTGGCCAGTGGGTCGAGAAGGGTTAGGTCATCCCTAAAGTATCGTGAGGCATTTTGACATCTAGAAAAAATTTCTAGTGTTTACACCATCATACAAATTTTGATAGGGTCTATCCTTATCAAATGAGAGTCTCTTGCTCTTAAAAATTAGAGATTCCTTGAGAGAGTCAATAATCTATGAGAGAGAGAGTTATAATTTGGAAGAAAATAAGAGATATAAGAGAAAAGGGAAGAGAGAGAGTACACCATCAGAGAGAAATTAATGAGCTTACACTAGTCCTCAATGAATGCTCAACCATATTTTGATCTAATCAAGAATAATTCATCATAGACAAATTAACCTTCATTTTTCCCAGTAGCCCTTAAACTATTTCATTGGCTGATAACCATACTAGAAGACAAGAATGTGTTTATGATAATGAGCCATGCATCTGATAAGAAGAGAAACCATTAGATCCCCAAAAAAAATTATTAAATTCTCTAACTAATTTTTCCAACCACTTGATATCCATCTTGGGATTCTATGCCATCTTCCACTTAACTTACTTATGAGGAAAAAATCCTCATATATATGGATCTAATAGATCTATGACTATGTTTGTCTTGATCGGTTATAAGTACCTATTTATTGAAGACAAGACTAGGTCAAAGGATGAGACAATTATCCATAATGACACATCTACCCCCCTACTTAAATATCTAAGCATAGATATTAATATAGGTGAAAACTAATCCATTTATTAGTTTTCCTATAGTCATCATGTTAATGAAAATCCTATAGGCTGAATAACATCATTCTTGAAATATATTAGGTTTAAATAAAATTATTCTACCTTTAAATCCTATGAAAAAAATAAATTATTATATGCATAGATCATATTTAAATAATAATGACCACAGTCATGGAACAATATTGCAACTCTAAAAAATGGACCCTGTATGTTCTAAATCTTTGACTAGAGGTCCTAACTAAGATTTAATGGCAATAGAACTTCATCCTTAACCATATTAATTGTATAACTATGTCACATTATTAATATTTCTTTAATGAACCCTAATGGTGGCATATTCCCTTTGAGATATTTTTTATAGTTTAACCTGGGTTATGTTTATTTTTCATTTAAAGTCTCCCATGGCCTCGCTTACATCCTAAGTTCATTAACTCTTTGAATTTGATCCACATTATTGATCTAATTTTGCATGATTTGAACATGCATCATTTATTTGATCAGGAGTTCATCACAATCATGACATCTAGTAATTTTACATTCATTCTTAGGATTCATTAACTTATTGACCTCTTACTTGATGTCAATCCATGTTTGTATAACAGATAACACACCATTGATCTATTTGGACCCACTGACTTTAGTATTTTCCCATAATCCATTGATATTTATTTGAGATCTTGAGATCATGACAATTTTTATCTCCATGTTCATCCTTAGGATCCTTTCAAATATTTAAATTAAAATGACTATTTCCCATGGCTTAAATTCAATGTCCCTGCACACATCCCATTCTTCTAGTTCAACTTTGAGGGTTTATATCTTGAGATAGAAAATTCATCAAGACTCTAAATTTTCAAAGGATTATCTTGGCATGAAAAACATCATCTTCATGTGAGCCTTTGGCATTTTTAGGCTTTCCAAATATATTTATAAAAAAACACAACTAGACTGATTTGTTGACCCTTTTGCATGATGTGCCATGATGATGTAGCTCTTCTAGGCTTGTGTTTGAACTTTTGTTCAAACTTTTAATGCTCAAATGAACTTATGATAATTTTTTAAACCTACTTATTGCTCCCTAAATGTCATGAACAACATAGAAACCTACTAAAACCTTTCCTTCACAATTCTATACCTGTTTTAAGGCTTGCTTATCAAAGATTAATAAATTACACTTTAAACTTGCTTAAAGTGTTTCAAAAACTTTGAAAATTCCATTGGATCTTCTCCTTTCACTATTTTATCATTCCCTTTACAATAAATTTACTCAAATGATCTATCTAGGCAAAATCTTTGTATGTGGGACAAAATTGGCTAACATTTTTGGTGACATCTTGGGATTGCATGCCTAATATGCAATAAACTAGTAGCCTTAAACTGTCCATTGGAAATGGAGTCTCAAATATTTAATTCCTAGCTAATCATGAAAATGATACAAGGTTCCCCTTTTCTAAAAATTCTCTTAAATTTTAAGGACAAAAAAAATAAAAGAAACATGTGTCCAAGGAACCTATAGAAAAGAAACACATAACTAAAAATAATGTGCATAAGGCACTTAGAGGAAAACATGAAAATATACTCTAATATGTAAAATATTATACAAGGGTTGTAACTATTTTAATAAAAAGGCTTTAAATGAATTCCATTGACTGGGATGGGTAATACCTCTCCATCCAGATTGACAAGCTGAAAAGCATTATGTTGTCCCACTTGAGGAATAGGTCCCCTTATTTGAATTCCCTTGCTATGTATCTCTTTTTAGAAGCTTTCTTGACTTAAGCTTGATGTGACTCTAGTTTCCTCATTACAAGGTCCCTGGTTTCTTCAAGCTCCATGAGATTTTCCATCCTCATGCTCATAGGTTCACTTTCCATCAACTCAAGCTAATGAAACAACTCCAAGGAAGGTAGTTTAAGAGAAATGGGTAACTTAGCTTCCATACCATATATAAGGACATATGGTGAATTTCCAATAGCAACTTTGGGAGTCACTCTATCAGCCCATAGGGCTATCCTTAACTTTGTATGCCATACTCTCTAATTCTCCTCCATAGTCCTCTTGATAATCCTTATCAAATTATTATTTATGGACTCTACCAATCCATTATTTTAGGGGTATTAATTTGAGGATGTACTAAGGTAGATATATAGCTAGAGTTCCCATTCACTTATTCTCATGCCAAAAAATTCTAAGGCATTATGTGAAATTATTATGGCTAATATACCAAACCTGGTCCTTGTGCTATCATATAAGTCCAACACTACTATTTCATTAGCTTATTTAAGGGAAATTTATTCCACCCACATGGTGAAGTATTATATAGTAGTGAGCAAGCATTTATGTCCTCCATTGGAAGGTATATTTATCATTCCTATGAAGTCTAGACCCCATTACATGAATGGTTGTTCCACCTAGATTGGGTTGAGAGGGAGGGCTACCAAATCTTTGTTTACCTACCAAGAGAGCACACTTTTGGCATTTTATGACCCATGTATAGGCATCTCTAAAAAGTTTTAGCTCATAATAACAATATCTCATTACCTTTTTTACTATAGCCCTTGGAGAAAAATGGCCTCTTGTAAGTCCATCATGGAATTGATCCAAGAGTTTTGACACTTGGTCACCACCTATGAACCTAAGAAGCACCCTATTGAGGTATTTTAAAAATAAGACCCCATAAAATAGTGAATAAGGTATGGACTAAAGTCTAAAATAAATTCTCTTTACTCTATCCATACCTTGGGGGCATTCATTTATCATCAAGAAATGTGTCATATCCTAGAGCCAACTGGTTTGAGGTGGAGGTGTATCTACTTGTGAGTTGTCTTGTGTTACTAAACCAACTTATTTATCTTCATAGAGATCATCAACCATATGATACCATAATAATTTTCCTCTTAATAACTTAGTGACCTTGATCTCCGCATTATACTCCATGACCTTAGTAATCGAGCTAGCTCTCTTCTCATTCAAGTCTTTGTTGAGGAGAAAATCCCTCACTCTAGAATGAGACACCATACTATGAATCCTACTACTAGAGAGCATTGGTATGAAATTTTTGAGGCTTATCAAAGATGTAAGATAATTATTTTCTATAATAGTGTGCTTTACCTCATATCCTTCCAACCCTTGACTTAAAAATGTAATTGGTTTCTCAAGTCCTTTACCATTCTTCTGCATCAACATAGCTAATATATTTTCAACATTGGCAAAATTGTACAATATGAAATCCTTTGAGAAGTTGGGATTCATGAGTGAGGGTGATTTGGTAATGACTTACTTGATATCCTCAAATTCTAATCTACCTTCATTTAACCAAGTGAACACTCAGTTATTTAGTATGGAAGTGATTGGTTTGACCAAGTTGGCAAAACTAGGTACAAACCTTCTTACAAAGTTTATTTTCCCAAAAAAAATTGGAGTCATTTGTTATGCCTAGGTAAAGATAAGGTTAAGATGGCATTTATTCTATTGAGATAAATAGCTAATCCCCTTTTTGAGATAATGTGTCCAATTAGTTTGCCTTCATGAATAATAAACACACATTTTTGGGGATTTAAAGAGATCCCATACTCTCTACATTTCTCAAAGATCAATCTTAAGTGATCCATGTGCTCACTAGCCTTCTTAGAGAAAACTATGATGTCATCCAAGTAGACTAGCACCATCTAATTCATCAATCCTTAGAAATCCATGTTCATTTCTCTTTGAAAGGTTTCTCCTACATTTGACAAACCAAAAGCCATCTTCTAGTAAGCATATGTGCCCCACTTTGTGGTGAAGGTTGTGTTATATGGATCTTCTTCTCTTATCAGTACTTGGTTGAATCCTGAATACCCATCCAAAAGAGAGAAGCATTCTAAACCAACAACTATCTAAAGGAGTTTCTCTATGGATGGTAAATGATAGTGGTATTTCAAGGAAACCCTATTTAGAGCCATGAAGTCCACACATAATCTGATCTCCCCATTTTTATTCCTTAAATGCACTAAGTTGGATACCCATGAGGAATTCTTGGTGGGAAAGATGATATTAAACTCAATAAATTTAGTTAGTTCTTTCCTCATAAGCTCTTCAATTTTTAGGTTGATAGGCCTTTTCTTCTACTTGACAGGCTTGATATTGGCCTCTAATTCTATGATATGTTGGGCTAGCTTGGGATCAAAGCCTCTTAGGTCATTTTATTCCAAAGAAAAGATGTTTGCATATTATTTACAAAGTTTAATGAAAGTATGATTTTTAGCCTTAGTACTTACCTTTCCAAGTTTAAGGATCTTGTCTTTAAGGATAAGGACTCTTTCATAGTTCTCTTCATTGGTTGACATTACTACCATGTCCTTTCTCATATAGTCTCCCTCATGGAAAATAACTTCAAGGGTGATCATCCCTTTAGGAATATTGTTAGACACTAGTTGAAAAATTTGATCTTCATACTAATGCTAAAATTTATCTTAGTTTAATGAGGAAAACTCTACTTCCTACTGCAAGAAACAAGTAATCTACTAGTCATTATCAAAGACCTACCAATGAGATTCATTGTCTAACACTAATGGTCTTACTATCACTCTAACATGTGGCTACACTTTTAAATTTTTCAATTCTTTTGGGAGGTCAAATTGAGATCCCACAGTTGCAAACCTATCATCATGTTGATTTTGGTTCCTTGGCATTGCTTAGATGTTGAAGGCCTCAAAGTACTCAAGAATGTCTCACACTCTATGTTTGTAGGACTTTTTCAAGGGGTTATTTTTGGTATTTTGGACTTTAACCTGATTCACGATCAGCTCACTATCTCTATAATCTTGTAACTACTTTTTCCCTCTTACTTGCCTACTAAAGGCCATGGATGAGGCCCTCATATTCAACTATATTATAAAAGTAAATAAATTGGAACATATAAGAAAAAAATATTTATCATTAGAGGGAGACATAAATATTACACCTACATCTACCTCATGTTTGCTCCTTGGACCATGAAATAACAATTTCCACAATCCACTAGAGTCTTCTTGTGGCCTAGTGAGGAATGACATGGATTGATTCTCCTCATGTAAGTAGTAGACACCCATGTCCCTTTATTCAACACCTTTCAAAGGGTAAATTAGCTAATTATCACTCCATCAATCATCTAATAACATGCAAGGTATCTCCTTATGATGAGTATTTAGTTCTTGACCAACTAGGTGTTCATCTTCATCTAGGATGGTGTAGTTGATGTTTGAGATTTTTAGCCTATATGGCTTAATGTGGAATTGTACAATAGGATTAGAATTAATGGATACCTTAGTGACATATCTTGTTTTGAGTGCCATGTAAGAAAAATATGTAGCTAGATAACCCATAATTTTTGTTGTGAAGTCTATTAATAAACATAAAGCAAAATGAGGAGGTACATCTATAATCAATACATCTTGAGCCATTGAGACACTAGGACAAGCATACCAAGTCAATCTGAGACATTTGATGATGCTAGCTAGTTTGGTGGAAGATCTATCAAGTTGTAAAACTCCATTAGATTAGGGTTCATACTTCAAACCAAGTTTATTTGATATGGAATTAGGCATCACTATAGTTCTTGCTACACTATAAACCATGCAATTATGAACCAAGGATTCACCAATGATCATAAAAATGTACAAGGGAGGAGGCTTGACCACCTTACTTGATTTCCATTCATTAGGCCCTTTAGTTGTATTAGAGAGAACTAAATTTTCCTTGCCTAGTGACTTTATCTGAAACCTTGATCTTTGATAATCCTTATTGAAGGATATCCACCTAACTAAGCATTGAAATCATATCCCACATTGGAACACTCACATTTGATTTTTTCATTTGTTGAACAATATTGATGGGTGAACCAACAACTATTGCTTGTGCTTTGGGAGCCATAACTATACTTTGAACTTATGAGTTTTGTGGTATAAAGGTATTCCCTAGATTTTTATTCTTTGGAGAAATTGAAACCTTTGGAGTAGTAGTAGGTTCCTTTGGATTTGATAGTAAAGGAATAATGGTAGGAATCTCTTATAATGTTTCTTGGTTACCATCCATGTTCCTTATTTTGAACCTTATATTATTTTCCACTAGAATTTATGCTTGGCTGGAACTAGCATGATGATTGGATGCATAACATTCTTCTTATTCATAATTAACCATTGTAGCACCCAACTATCTTGGTTCTTCATTAGGCCTCTAAGCTTGTTAAGGCTCTTTTGGTTTTGTCATCACAGGTACCTCTACACTTTGAGCCATAAGAGGTTGATTGTACCCATAGCTAGCAGCCTATTACCATTGATCATTAAAAGCTTGATTGACGTTAGTGTTTGAGATAATGGATTGACCAAAAGATTGATCCCAAGGTATAGTCCCTTCAAATTATCGAGCAAAATTTTTTTGAGTAGGGACCAAGGTAGCAGAGGTACTTGTAGCATTTGTATTATAATGATTTTGCCTAACATAGTTAGGCTACCCTTGGCCTTGGCTTTGTCCTTGGAAGTTTCCTTTTTAGGGTGGCCTATTTTTTGAATAAGACTATTGTTGAGGTTAATATATAGCTTTATAAGGTCTATTAAATTTGGCCTACTACTTCTTTACATTTACCAATTTATTTCCCAAGGATTGAAACATGATCTTAAGATCTTAAAAATTCTTATGTTCTTGGGAATCACTATACTGACTAGGAGAAGCCTTTTATTGATTTGGTGTTGGTATGGTAGCAAGTGTTGGTATAGGAGGAATGTAAAAAAGGGGAGGAATAGAAATAGGGGGTGGTTGGATTTTAGGGAACAAAGGCATTAGTGGTCTATGAGGAAGCTTGTCAACCTTTACTAGGCAATTTTATGCCATAATTATCACTTTATAATAATTTGGTAGTGTGTTCCCTCGCATAGACTGAATCATTACTAAAATATCACTATTAAGGGTTTTAAAATTGTAAAGGAAATCAAATTTTGGGTAGTCCTAATAGAGACTAGGATCCTGTCCCATGTCTTTTGAAATCTTATGTTGAAATCTTACATAACTTCATGAGAAGCCATCTTGATTATAGTTAGCTACTCTGCAAGTGATAAATGGTCACTTTTGTCTTCAAATCTCTTACACAATGCATCTCCTAATTGGTCCCATGATGTAATAAAGTTGGAAGTAAGGTTTCTATAATAGTCTAAATCTTTATCCTTAAAATATAATGGCCAATAATAAGATAGCTACATTTTCCTTAGTTATGTCATAAATATTGTAGAAGTTTGCTATGTCTCTAAGATGCTTAAAAGGGGTGGTATATTTGTCTCCTATGAAATAAGGGACACTTTTAAGAGCTGCTACTAGAATAGGATCATACTGTTAGAGGTTTAAAGGACTTTGACCATTAAAAGTCACAAAAGGAAAAGCTTTAGGGGCTATCATAGCTATAAGAGGATTCAATAGATATATTCTTGTAGAGTTAGGTTTTGAAATTGGTCTAGGAATAAATTCCCCTTTATATGCATGTGTCACCTTTGGCATGAAATAAAGCTATTTCTCTACTTATCAAATTGATTTGGAGTTCCAAATATAGTTGATTGTTGCTTGGAGTCACTAAATATTATTACATGAAAGCTATACCTGCTATAAATTGATCCAACCAATATCAAAATTCATCAATATTCTTTGAAAGTGTGTCCCATTAGGCATGCCAAAAAATGTTGAGACATGGAATTATACCCTTTAAGAGTAGTTCTTTAGGATCCCCCACTTCTAGTCACAATATTGGGATAACCCCAATTATGGGTATCCTATGATGGGGTTGAACCTCCAAAGAAGGCCGACTTCCTCTTGATGGATCACCTATACTAATGTTTTTTCTTGGAAAAGGGTTAGAAAGGGGAAATAGGGTTACTAGGAAAGATGAAAAGGTGATGCACCAAATTTAAATGAAAACTCACATAAGCATGAAAATTACACTGATGAATCATAAGATAAATCTAGCTCACAAAATATCAATTTATAGCTAATTGCATAAGTATTTCATGAGTTAGGTTCACAAGTAATGAATGAAACAAAGAGGGATTCTAAGACCCAAACCAAATTTACATTAATGGTAGAAAGAACACAAGTCTAGACTTACAACTAACTTGAAAACACCTAAAAAGAGGAAAAAAAGAAGGATAATGTGCATGGAAGAGTCTCCTTCACAATGACATCATGCACAAAATTGATAAACACAATTTAGAGGCAGAGATAGGTAAATAAAGTCTTTATTGATTCAAGATCTCCTTCATACAAATTTTGACAAGGTCTAGCCTTATCAAATGAGAGTCTTTTCCTCTTCAAAATTAGAGAGGCCTTGAGAGAGTCAAAAATCTAAGAGAGAGAGTTACAATGTGGAATAAAAAAGGGATATAGGAGACAAGGGAAGATAGAGAAAGAGAACATGCCGTCATAGAGAAATTAATGAGTTACCATTAGTCCTTAATGAATGCTCAACCACATTTTGATCCAATCAGGACTAATCCATCTTAGACAAATTGACCTTTATTTCTCCCAATAGCCCTTGAACTCTTTCATTAGCTGAGAAGCATACTAGAAGACAAGAATGTGTTTAGGATGATGAGTCATGCTCTTACTAAGAAGAAAACCCTTAGAGCCCATAAAAATATATTAAATACTCCAAATGCTTTTTCAAACCACTAGATCTCCATCTTGGTATTCTACACCATCTTCCACTTGACTTGATTATGAGGATAAAATACCCATATCTATGGATCTAATAGATCCATGACTAGGTTTGTCTTGAGTGGATCTAGGTACCTATTTAAAAAAAACAAGACTATGTCAAAGGATGAAACACTTTTCCATAATCACACATCTACCCCCTAATTCAATATCTGAGCATAGGTCTTACTATAGATGAGAACCAATCTATTTATTGGTTTTTTTATAGTCATCATATTAATTAAAAATCCTACAAACTACATAGCCTCACTCTTGAAATATATTAGGTTTAAATAAACTTATTCTGCCTCTAAACCCTATAGAAGCCAAGAACTCATTATATGCATATGTTGCCTTTAAAGAAAAATGACCATAGTCATAGAGAAATACTACAACTCTATAAAATAAACCTTGAATGTTCTAAATCTTTGACCAAAGGTCCTGAATGAGCTTCAATGTCAATGAAACTTCATCCTTAACCATACTAATTGTATAATTATGTTTTGTGATTAATGGTACTTGACTAAACCCTAATGGTGACATATACCCTTTGAAATATTTTCCTTGGTTTGACCTAGGTTGTGTTTATTCTTCACTTGAAGTCTCCTAGATTCAAATTTTAATGCTAGTTATTGATCTTGATCTGGGCTTCCTAAATTATGCCACTTTTTATCTCCACATTAATTCCATGTGATTCATTGTCAATATTTGTTTGGTTAATGTGCTTATGCCATGTGGTGGCCACTCATGCATCTTGAGCTCATTGAATCTTTAAATTTGATCCATGCCATTGATCTACTTTTGCATGATTTTAATGTGCATCATTTATTTTATTAGTATTTCACCATAATCATGATGCTTAGTAGCTTTGAATTCATCCTTAGGATTTGCTAACTTATTGACCTCTTGCTCACCATCAATCTGCATTAGTATGATGGATCATACACCATTGATCTATATGGACCCTTTGACTTCAATATTTGTCCACTTGTTATTGATATTTATTTAGGTTCCTAACATCATGGCACTTGTCATCTCCATGTTCATCTTCAAGATCCTTTCAAATATTTGAAATAAAATAACTACTTCACATGGCTTAAATTTGACATCCCCACACACATCCCATTCTACTAGTTTAACTTTGAAGGCTTATATATTGAGATAGAAAACTCATCAAGAATATAAATTTGTAGAGGATGATCTTGGCTTGAAAAAAATAATATTCATGTGATCGTTTGGCCTTGTTAGGATTTCTAAATGCATTTATAAAATGCACAACTAGACTAATTTATTGAACCTTTTGCATGATTTGCCATGATGGGTTGGCTCTTTTAGGCTTGTGTTTTAACTTTTGTTCAAATTTTCATGGCTCAAATGAACCTTTGAGACATTGTGAAACCTACTTCATGCTCCCTGAATAAGTCAACACCTTAGAAATCATATAAACCCTTTCCTTTATAATTATAGACTTGTTTCAAGGTTTGATTCTCAAAGATCAATAAATTATACTTTAAGCTTACTTAAAGTGTTTTAAAAACTTTTAAAGTTTCATGTGATATTCTCCTTTCACTATTTGATCATTCCCTTAACATGAACTCTACTACGTTGATCTATCTAGGCAAAATCTTTATATGTGGGCTAGAATTGGCCAACATTTTTAGTGACATCTTGGGATTGCATGCTCCCCTTCCCAACTAATCATGAAAATGATATAAGGCTCCCCTTTTATAAAACTTATCTTGAAGCAAAATGACAAAAGAAACAAAAGCAACATGTGCCTAAGTCACTTATATAAGGGAAACACATAATTGAAAATAATGTGTACAAGGCACTTAAAGGAAAACATGAAAATCTACTCTAATATGTATAATATTATACAATGGTTGTAACTCTTTTAATAATAAGGATTTAAATGAATGTTATTGACTGGGATGGGTAATAGCTATCCATCTAGATGGGCAAGCTAAAAAGCATTATGTTGTCTACAACCATGTATAAAATAAGGACCACTCCATAGGCTATCAAACTTGGTATGGTTGCTTGGCTTGGCCTTATTTGAATCCCACTTGAGGACTATGTCCCCTTGTTTGAAGTCCCTTACTATGAATTTATTATTAAAATATTTCTTGACCTGATCTTGATGTGGCTTTAGTGTCTTCATTACAAGGTAGGTTTCTTCAAGCTCCATGAGCTTTGCCATTCTCACACTCATAAGTTCACTTTCCATCAACTCAAACTAATAGGCCAACTCTAAGGTAGGTAGCTCAATAAAAATGGGAAATTTAGCTTCCCTCCCATATACAAGGACATATGGTGAATTTCCAATGGCAACTTTTGGAGTCACTCTATCAAGCTATAAGGCTATCCTTAGCTTTGTATGCCATACTCTCTAGTTACCCTCCATAGTCCTCTTGATAATCCTGATCAAGTTATTGTTTTTAGACTCTACCAATCCATTATCTTGGGGGTATTAATTTGAGAATGTGCTAAGGTAGATGCCAAGTTGAAGTTCCCATTAACTTTTTCACATGCTAATAAATGCTAAGGCATTATCTAAAATTATTATGGCTGATATACCAAACTTGGTCACTATGTTATCATAGAAGTCCAACAAACTATTTCATTGGTTTATTTAATGTCAATTTATTTCACCCATCTATTAAAGTAGTCTTTATTAGTGATTAGCCATTTATGTCCTCCATTAGAAGGTTTATTTATCATTCTTATGAATTCTAGACCCCACTACATGAAGGTCTGTTTCCACCTAGATTGGGTTGAGATTAAGGGTTGCCACTATTTTCTTACCTATAAAGAGAGCACACATTTGGTATTTTAGGACCCATGTATAGACATCTTTAAAAAGGCTAGGCCTATAATAACTAGCTCTCATTACCTTTGTTGTTGTAGTCATTAGAGTAAAATGGCCTCCTACAAGTCCATCATGGAATTACTCTAAGAGAATTGACACTTGGTCATCACCTATGCACCAAAGAAACACCCCATTGAGGTATTTTATAAATAAAACCTCATAAAAAATGAATAAGGTATGGACTAAAGTCTAAAATACCTTATCTTTGATCTATCCATACCTTGGGGGCTTTCACCTATCATAAATAAATGTGTCATATCTTAGATGTAATTGGTGTGAAGTGGAGGTGTATCTACTTGTGAGTTATTTTGTGTTACCAAAATATTTTATTTATCTTCATGGAGATCATCAACCATATGCTCACACAAGCCTTTTCCTCTCACTAGCTTAGTGATGTTGATATCCACATCATACTTCATGATCTTGATAATCAAGCCAGCTCTCTTCTCATTCAAGTCTTTATTGAGGAGAAATCCCTCACTCCAAAATGAGACACCATAAGATGAATACTATTATTAGAGAGCATTGGTCTAAAAATTTTGAGGCTTCCCAAAGCTACAAGAGCTTAATTTTCTACAAAAGTGTACTTTATCTCATATCTTTCCAACCCTTGACTAAAAAATGTAATTGGTTGATCAATTCCTTTACCATTCTTCTACATTAGCATAGCTAATATATTATCAACATTGGCAAAGGTGTACAATATGAATTCCATTGAGAAATTGAGATTCATGAGTGAGGGTGCTTGGGAAATGGCTTAGTTGATAACCTCAAAAGTTACTTTACCTTCATTTAACCAAGTGAACACTTGGTTCTTATTCATCATGGTAGTGATTAGTTTGATGAAGTTGGCAAAACTAAGTATAAACCTTCTTACAAAGTTTATTTTCCAAAGGAAAATATGGAGTCCTTTCTTGTGCTTGGGTAAAGATAAGTCTAAGATGTCACTTATTCTATCAGTATCAATGGATAATCCCTTTTTTAAAATAATGTATCCCAATAGTTTGCCTTTATGAAAAACAAACACACATTTATTGGTATTTAAAGAGATCCCATACTCTCTACATCTCTCAAAGATCAATCTCAGGTGATGCATGTGCTCACTAGCCTTCTTGGATAAAACTATAATGTCATCCAATTAAACAAACACCATATAATTGATAAATCCTTAGAAATCCATATCCATTGCTCTTTGAAAGTTTTTTCTTACATTTGAAAATCCAAAATGCATCTTCTAGTAAGCATATGTGCCCCACTTTATGGTGAATGTTGTATTATATGGATCTTCTTATCTTACTAGTACTTGGTTGTATCCTAAATACCCATC